>JXSR01S017183.1:19932-39567 GCA_000969725.1 Ophiothrix spiculata
CCATACATTAGATATGCTACAAGGAGCAACATGTACGAGCCGACAACTGGACCCTTTTGCCGCGGCGGTACACATATAAACTATTTAAAAAAACATTTCAGTGCATTTTTAACGAACGACAGTAATAATAATGTGTAAAATAATAACATAATTCATATCAGACTCTGCTACAGATTAAACAACTTCTACTGTTTCCAGCAATACAAATGCACTATAGAGCATTAAGGTCAATTCTTGCAAATGAAATCAAACCGCTTATCATGAAGGAAGTGCTTTCGTAATTTAAGGTGGAGGATGTGATTATATCATCGTCCCCAAGGACTCAGCTGAAAGTAATACATGTTTTGATGACAAATATAGCCCACATTTTTTTATTAAAAATCAAAAAAATCACCTCCAAATTCTTTATTGTTTGATCACATTTACAACAACCAACCAGAATTAAAAAACTACTTTCTATAATTCTTATTAAATCACCTTTAAAACTGGGTAAATAAGTTAAATTCAACCTGCAATCCAAATTCTGGATAAAATACAGATTTGGGTTTGAAATGTCAACATTGTGACAATCAAAATACCCCTCTTTTTAAAAAACAAAAAACATTTTGAACCCATGTATTGTTACTAAATATTGATTCAGTAGCACTTATATATTTATTTATACTTCAATGTTTATACATAATATACCACATCTCCTTTCATATCTAATTGTTATTGTTGATGTACCTTTTTTGATCATTTCTTTAAAAAGACCCACTTCTGATTGGAGATGTCTAATTAACGAAGCACCCCTCTGACGCATTTATGGACTAAATATGAGCTCCTTCTCACCCATTTTCTTAGTTGAGGAGTGTCCCGTCCCTCCCCTTCCAAACTCACTACTGGGCTGAACTTATGACAATACAATGTGTAAGGTTACATCATAATTAAGCCCTTAAATTCAAATTTTGATTATAATAAAAGTACAATCTAAACAAAAAACATGGAAGTACCTTTATAATAATACTTTTTATCCTTACTGTTTAAAATATTTTGCTCAATTGCTCTTTGAATCAAAATCGATGATTAAAGAAAGTAGCATAATCCATAGGTAACAATCACTTTAAGTGGTAAATAATCCTTACATATTTCAGTTTGTCTTTTTGTGATTTTGATAATATCATTTTTACTTAAAGTGATATTTTAGATACCTCTTATTTATAGTTCAGGCAATTTGGTGCAGGCAATGACCTTTTAAAGAAAAACATTACGTCACTTTAAGGTGTGGTTACACTGTGACGTAGGGTAACGACGGAGGGTAACGGACTTGTAACTAAAAACTTGCAACTGAAAAAGACTTATAGTAACGATAGTCTGCATGGCTAGCAGATTGTGTGAGGGTTAACTGACTTTAACTAACAATGACGGGCGGATAATTCAAAACTGCAATCCGTAGGTCTACGTTGCTTGTCATTACCCCTAAGTTGTCACAGTGTAAATGCACCTTTACCTTTAATGAGCCTTGAAAAATTATACTTTAGGTATCATAAAAAATTTAACCCAATCTAACCCTCAATTCTAAATCCTAAATCTAACCATAAATATATCCCAAAGTTGTGTTAACTAATCCTAAATTAAATTTAATTTTGGGCAGGACCTAAAGTACACTTGATCAAACGTTTAATCAAACAAATCATGGGCTATACCAACTAATACTAGTGCTAAACATGAAAGACTTTAGGGACTTAGTTTAATTTAATTGGAACTCAGATATTGGTTTCAAAGACCAACAAGCATATAAAAAGGGTTTTAATATCTATCTCATCCATAAAATTCCATATCTCTAGCAAATTTTTCAACAAAAGTAAAATATTTGACTTTCTCTGGCCTAATCAAAGCACTATCACATTTTCTGTACTAAAATTCTTAGTTTTCAATAGATTTTAATGTGACCATCCATCACAATCCTCCAGTAAAATCTGCATTATTCATTTTGAGCTCCAGTGCAAAATACACACATAAGTCATATTTTGACAAAATTGGGATTTTTGAAGATTTGAAATCTGCAAAAAAAAAAAAAATTTAAACTACTATGAAATCAACAGCTGTCATTTATCTCCCAAAATATCTGAAAAATGTTATATCTGAAAATTAACATTTTCTTAATGAAGTCGCATTGGAATTGAGCACTGAAAACATACATTTTCTTGGTTTTAGATATCCAGACATGTCATGCTTTTGTTGTATCGAAACTATACTTCTGGGTGTCATTTAAATTTGAAATAAAAGTCATTTTAAATCTGAAGATGTGTTCTTTCTGAATCTGCAATAAAATGAATTTGACCAGGGCTGACTTTACCGGAGGGTTGTGGTGGATGGTCACAAATTAATACATACGAATGTAGATTTCATGTTACAAAGTTTGGAACACAAAGTCAAAGCCACAAATAGGTGGCTGAACAATTTTACAAAAGAAGGTCTTTGACTCTCACAAAAAAATAAAACGATGTTATATTTAGCATCCATGACTATGGTTTGCTAAAATTTTCTGGATTGAATTTTCTTCTGTTTAAATCTCATGTATATTATTTTTCAACATTACATTTCAAAACTGCAATACAATAAGCATTTTAGGAGTAACCATAGAATATAATAGACCTTGCACCCCAACCCTTATCCTTATACTTTACCCATAATCTTAACCAAAAGGGTATAGGGTGTGTGATCTATTCCAAAGCGCATACCCTTTTCTAACAGGATAAAAATCTTGCAGCTTAATTTTGATTATTTCGAGCTAAAAATGTTAATTACTTTACTATATAGGCCCAGTCCTGTCAAAAAAATCCTAGATTTTTATGATATACACCCAGTGCATTGTTCAAATTGTTTAAATTCTGCAAATATTTCCCTACAAATTAAATAATTAAAACTGCTTAATGTTTCCTCCTCAACCCTACCTACTTTTTAAAATAGCAAAAGTACAAAACACACATGTGCAATTCTTTCCATGAAATTAAGCAGGCAATTACAGTCATAAGTATCATCACTTCAACAAAAATCACAATCTTGTTCATATTACAAAAACAGTTGCATGGGAAGTTAAATTCATTAAAAAACATATCACAATTAATAATATTTTACAATTCATTTTACATTCTATGAATATAATAGTATAACTATATACAAATGTAAAAATAAACAAATTTATAAGAATTCGTAAGCTAACAATTGTGTCTTTAAATATAATTAAATTCGCTAGAGATTGTACGTTTTCATTTTTCAGCACACGTCCCCCTCCCCAACTTGATAACTAAGGCTCTCTTTATATAGAAATGGCATTTTCTTCACATTCAAATATTCATTACAACATGCCTATCCACAAACCTAAGGTCAAATCTTATCAGTATATCTTCTGAATAATCCGCCCTAATTTTAATCAAATTCAGTATAGAATCTGAATAGGAAATTATTGTTCTTTTAAAATTAGGGACTTCAAAGCCTGCAAATTATGAAGCCAAATATGAACAAAGATTCTTGTGGTTACAATGTTGTTACCACAATGCTTCAAAACAATGTACACAAAAATTCAGAGTGCAGGGCCCTATGTTATGCCAATACAACCTACACTCTACATTTCTGTTTACACTGTTTGCGAATTTTTGGCATAATATACAAAATCCAAATGCTATTACTGCAGTGTTCATATCCAACTTGGTAATATTCACAGGTGACGGTAATAAATGAACAATTTATTCTGCGACAGAGATGGGAAATTATCATGCCACTGAGAGAATTTATGATCATATTTGGGGAAAAACTGCTGAGTGCATTGAGACATGTCTTTTGTCATTGAGCACATTGGAATGTTACATTTTAAATTTATAGGGATGAGCAGTAATATGTAGAGTAAAAGTTGCATCAAAAAAGGTTTGTTTTTGTTGATTTTTGTGAAATAAAGCTACAATAAATTGCAGAAAAATAAAAAGGTAAGATTGACTTAGGGGTATGATAAATTAGTTATTTGGTTCAGCGTTGGTATGATATGGGAAATTAGTGCCCTCTCAGTGCCACATCCAGGCTCAGCTGCACTTCATCTTTCCTAGACATGACACATCTCAGTCAATAATTTCCCTTACCATCCCTCCACCAAATAACCAATATGCCAATGCACGTGTGTGGGATATTCTGATGAATCTAATACCCAAAAACCTGAGGGGTTTAGTGGACGAGACAATTATCATGCATCATAACTCAGATCAAGTCTATTGATTTCCATGTCAAATTCTGAACTAAATTCATAGAAGACAGAAAAATGTCTTTTCAACACATATCGTAGACTTCTGGAATCTAGAAAACATCAGAAACCTGTGGAAGAGTCTATCATCAAGTTTCCCGGAAGTAGCAGTGAGCCCCGGACAGTGAACCAAGACACTTTTGATCAAGCCATCGGCCAAAATGGAACAAGCTAAAGTTGTGAGTAACATTTTGGATCTGTCACTCATAAATCATTATAAAATACTTCATGTTTAGCGGTGAAATTGCACTATCTATGTTTATAACTGTAATTTAAGTCATTGACTGCTGAGAATTGACAAATTCAATTCAAAATGAATAATATTAAGTTCACAACACGATGCAGGAAATTCAAAACAGTTACTTCCATAAATTAAACAGTTTCGAGCCTCTTTGGTTCCTTCCATATATTATTTATTCCTTTATGTCATAGCCAAATTTTTATCTTAATACCAAATTGACATTGATGCCCCTCCAGATGTTTGCTAACCCTTACATCATATACAATATAACAAATTTAAGACACATAAGCATAATCAGTAAAGTGTTCCATTATAGTGCAGAAGGTCCTAAGTTCGATGTCTAAGTTAATTAAATGTGCTTAAAATTCCAGACCAAAATTCCTTTGGTAAAGAAACTGACAACTAAATCCTTGTAGCAACTCATGAAGCTAAAATACACGAGGGGTGTTCAATAAGTCTGCGGCCTCGGGTAGAAGGCGATTTTTATTCACATGTTATGAATGTTGTCCCATTTGATTGATGAATATATATGGACAGTTTCAAGAAACATCTGCTTTCATTTTTGTTTCAGAGAATTTTACAGAATCATTTGACTGTTTCTGGAAGATGATTTTATATTGAAAACTGAAGAACAATCAAACTTCAACTTCCATGCAATAACCTTAAGGTAGTATCAAACCCAAAATAGGTTGCTCTGACTGAGATCAAAATAGGCCTGTTGCTAAGCAAAAAAATCTTAATTCCAAAATTTGAGCCAAATCTGAAAAACGGTTTTCGAGATATTGCTGTTTAAAGTTTCTTTGTATTCTATTGTTTTTGCAAATATATTGATGAAGTTAATGAGGAAAACTGGCAAAATATGCTCATTAATATTAATTTTTGACAATATTTTTCCAAAATTTTATGAAGAAACCTTCATACTATTACCTTTAAGAATTTTGACTTGAAACTTTGACAATGTGTTTCTATGACCTAAAACTTAAATGTATGATTTACCCGCCCATCTAATGTGCATATTTGTATAATTAATTTGGTTTTTGTATAATGCTCATAAATTATGCAAATATGCAAATTAGATGGGCAGGTTAATCATATGTAAATGTTTTAGGCGATAGAAACATATTGGCCAAGTGTAATGCCCAAATTATGTAAAATAAAATAGTATGAAGGGTTATTCATAAGATATTGGTAAAATATTGGCAAATATGAATATTAATGAGCACATATTGCCAATGTTGCTCATTAACGTCATCAATATATTGGCAAAATTGACAGAAAACAAAGAAACTAAAATCATGCATATCTTGACAACCATATGTCCGATTTCATTCAAACAAAAACCATTTTGCTTAGTGTTTTAAGCCCTACTTGTTCAATGTTATCAAGTGCCTCTAAATTCAGTTTCTAATTTCCAGAAACAAGGTTTCGATCCACCTTAACATTAATCTTCTAGGCACTGCGCAGATCAAATTCAACAAAGACAAGGTGTCAATAATAGAGAAAGATAACTCCTTTAAATAGCATGGCAAGAATTGGGCTGCGGGTTTCAAGTATGTCAGGAACGAGATGAATGTTGGAATCGTTGGTATTGTAATGGTTATGTTTTGTGATTTTTTTTGCTTAATTCTACAGGCAAGTGTCAAAAAAAACCTAAAGCAGATATTTACTTAAAAACTTAGAATATATTAATCAATCAAGCGGAACAACATAACATATAAATACAAACTCCATTTCTTATCTCCTTCTATACTTTGATCAACACCAAATAGGCAGGCCTCTTCACATCATGAATTGATACAGATTAAGCGTGTGCCTTGCTGAACACAACACAACAGAGTGGCACAGCACGTGTTGTAAGTGCGACCTGCACATCAGTATCTACGGCGCGCATGTAAAAGGGATTATGTTTACTTGCGGATGAAGAAAAAGTATCATAATTCCCGCCTATTTAGTGTTGATCAAAGTATAGGCCACGAATATATTGAACTCCACTCATAGGTTGAGTAAAGGTGGTTTCAGAGTAGCTGTCGTTGCGGCACACGACGTTGCAGCACACGACCAAGCATTTGCAATTTTGAGGTGTTGTAATGCAGCATGACACATTTGCATATTGCCGCAATGGTCCGTCTCAAGAAAAGTTGAATTTATTTTAACTCAAAATATTGTGTCATTGCGACCATCACAACAGGGCAATCGTTATATCAGATTGTCGTACGGCAAGCAAAATTGTTGAGATGCAACAAGGTTGGGTTTGCGCACTTTACATCTTTGGTCGTACGAGCACACGACAGGAAATCTGAAACCATCTTTAGGTTCAGTGCTCTTATATGTTGACATGTACAGGACTAATAATCATTCTAAACGTGGAATGGTGCCAACTTGGATCACAGTGATCAGAAAACATCTGAGCAGCATGCCGAAGCTGCCATGAATAATAAAAGTCATGGAGACACAGTGGTCTATAAATCACTGTGCATTTTCAAAATGATCAATGGGTCCAACCCAAAGTGCAATATGGAATACAATGTATTCTGTGCATTGAAGTGAGATATATCGTTGTCGCCTTAAGACACTAAAAATGTACAATATTCCAAGCCTAATTAAAAATAGAAAAATACAAGGAGAAAAAATCCCAGCCACATGAAGAGAAAACAGTTTGGGTTACATAATCATGATTACTTTGTGCGAGGTTTAGCGCTCCCGTTTTTTGCTGATGGGGGCGTGCATCTTTGTCCTTCAAGGCGTCTTGATTGTATCCTTTGTATTAATGAAAAGAAATCTTCATCTGGTACTGTGGGCGCTGTAGCGACGGTAGGCATTTCTACTCTTTGGTCATTGATGCGAGACCCCTGATAAAGAAAAAGAATATAAAAGAAGAAAATATTGAAAAGGAAATTGATTATATAAGGTTATGATGTACAAAATGCATTTGAAAGTAGATATTTAAACAAATGTGTTCTTTCCACCTCACCTCTTATTGATCATGCAAATGTAACCTTAAATACAAGTATTTCACATAATATTGGAGAATTTTGTAGTTAGGAATTTGTGGAATTACATTGGCATTGAATCTGGTGTTTTCCAGTCTGATTTAAGTGATAACAATGTGTATATGGCATTTGAGATAGATGGTCATGGTATGTAAAAATATTCATAATCAAATGATGAAGAATCTACTTAGATGTTATATAAAATAAATAATGATTGTTTTTAAATTTACGATAGTGGAATAAAACAAATATGTTTATTTGGTGAAAGATGTCATGTTCCATTTCACTCTGCTATCACCTCCTGAAATGGAACACATCATCTTTCACCCCATGAAAATAAAGTCCCATTGCACTCTATAAATTCATTATATTTATACTATACCACATCCCTCCATTAATGAATCAACTTTTACATCCCTAATGCGGCAGTGAGATTGTTCCGATAATAGTAAGTAGATAATAATAATTAATCAATAGAAAACAACCATAAAATTGTGCAGCATATAATCATCCGGCTTATTGACAAGGGGTATGGCTGAAAACATAGTCCTTTTTGAGCTACCAAATATTTTGTGTAACAAGTCTTTGTTATCTTATAATCTAGTAATATAATTTCAATGCATCTACTAATCAATAACGGATATTTGGTGCTATAAATCACCAAACATTTTCACAAGCTACAATTTGGTTACAAGCATGCAGAAATATTTTGCTTGGCATCATGAGGTTAAAGCTGAATTCATACTCGACGCAAACGCATGACGCACCGAGCATGTGCAGTCAACGATTTGAGGAGTTCCGATCAATCGATATCAAAACGCAACACCACTTGCGGCAACGCAAATCGAGTTGAGAAAAGCTGAACTTTCCATTGCGTTTTCATGTCATCGGCTGACGCAGTCCATTTGAGTTTTGAGTGTGAATACATTTGCGGTGCCGTTTGCCGTGAAAATTATCGGAAACGCAACGCATTGCGTTTCGAGTATGAATTCAGCTTAAATCTTTGCCATAAATCCTCAGACAAAATTGATTAGTTCACATGACTTTAAAAACCAGGGTGTTGGTCACATCTAAAATTTAAATTAGATCGCTGCTGAAAAACCCTTCTCACCTGGCACTTCATTAGCATATCAAAGAAATCTTCATTGTCGGACGACTCCGGTCTGGACGGTGATTTTACCAAAAGGCCTAACACTTCATCATTGTTGGTACGTAACCCGGGTAAGCTTCGTATACTAGACCGCTGCTCGTTGAGACGATTGCCTTGTAATTTAGCAATCTTATCCATCAACTCTTCCTTCTGGGGTGCGTCTACAAGGATAAAAATAGATAAATATACATAAATTGAAAAATGTGTCAGAAATGGTGAACAAGGTCAAAATCGTCCCCACCTGTATAAAACCCACTCCCACCTGCTTAAAACCTAAGTAAAGTTTTGAGAAATATTATTATAAAGGCATGTGGGCCGTCACTTCCCACTGATGACTCGCATGAGCCATTCACTGAAGGCTGCCCCTTGCCAACAGTGTTAAAAGCAGATCACCTCTTTGAAATTGTGGTGGCTCTGAAAAGAGCCTGTCTGAAGGCTGCCCCTTGCCAACAGATTCACACAAAAGTAGGTTGCCCCTGACCTCTAATATGTTGTTCTTATGAGATATTCGTGGCTCTTAAAAGAGTCTTTCTGAAGGCTGCCCCTTGCCAACAGTTATTTGCACAAAAGTAGCTTACCCCTATACCTCTAATGTGTGTTCAAATGATAGGCTGCCCCTTGCCTATTAAGTCTCCAACCACCCTTATTAGTTCACAGCAATACACCTCTAGGTAAGCGCTTGTGTGAGTTTTGTCTGTTGTGGCATGCCAGTTGGCTAACTACTCGGTCAATATGTGACCAAAAGACATTTTTGTTCATGCATATCCTTATTCTATAATTCATACAAGGTATCAAAGACAGTGTGTTCCTCATCAGCCTGATAGTTATCAACATACCTATCACCTTGGGTTCTTCCCTCCTAACGCCTCTTAGTTTACTGAACGAACACCGCTGTTCATCCATACGCCTACTCTGGAATTCGTACAAGGTATCAAAGAAGGTATCGTCCTCCATAATCTCTGGGGCACCTCTCTGTTAGAACAAAAATATATACAATTCATGTTATTGACAATTTTGCCAGTGACCCTCAACCACTCGTATGTATATGTCAGAGATGTCACAAGAAGGGTTCAAATTTCTTGAAATTCTCCAAAAACTTCAAATTTATAAGATTTTGAATAGCATTGTGTATTCTTTGCACACTTAAAAATTTCTTGAAATTTTCAGTATATTAAAAAATTTCCTGAAATGTGGCACCTCTGGTAGTGTACTGCTTGCCAACATTCACTTTAAATAATAAGCAGCAAACTGAATGTTGCCATTATATTCCACAATTTTCTTCACAAGATTTAGGTTGATTGACTATGGTTTCGTTACAAGTGTCTCTAAATTTAAGTCAAGAAGTTTTACTTTCAGAAATACAGGGTGGTTCATAAAACTCAAAACCCAAGTTGTAAGTCATTTTTACTTAGTAATTATACCTCTATCAACTTAAGGTGACAAATACATCATGTGGGATAGGTTTTAAATCATTCCTGCATTTTTTATCAAGTTTTGATCATTGGATTTTAAGATACAGTTCTTTATCAAAATATTGCTTCAAACTGGTTTGTCCACGATAGCTCCTCTCTCCTTCTGACTTCAACCCTTCAATGGATTACACAACTTTGATGAAGTACTCTAACATGCACTTATTGCACTGAATGTTGTGTTATGGGCGTTCCCTGCTTGAATTGAAGGCTTTTTCAATGCAATTACCTAGCTGATCTTTCGAAGACCTGTAACATGTTCAATGTGATCTCGTCACTTTACAGCATCTAAGTTCCTGAAATCAATCTGACAATGATTGAGTGACTAAGTCTAACCACTGTGTTGGGTGGGAAATAATTACCAGAGAAGTTAAAACAAACAAAAACAAGCAAACAATCAAAATTACGTGAGCTTGAGTCCAAAGGCCTCTTGTATGAACAAGTAATCTGAACTGCACCATTACGTTGATGAAACTGGGGCTCCACGATCTGAAGCTATGACAGATTCATCATTCAATTCAAAATTGATGATCAATCACTTTCATAAGATAAACATGCGTAATTTAACATGCAGTACAACACGTGTGGAACCAAATACAGTGCAGATCAAGGGGATCAGATTGAAGACAAAAACGAGGAAAAGCCTTCGTGGACAAGCCCCTTTGAAGGACGGTTTACATAAAGAGCTGTATCTTAAGAACTAATGGTGCAAATAGCATACAACTTTCAGGGATTGTTTAAAAGATATAAGCAATAATTCCAGTGCAAATTCAAGCTGATTGAGGTACAATTACTGTCTGCAAAATGACCTTGAAATTGGGTTCTAAGTTTTTTGATCCACCCTGTATATGAGGTGGGATGGCAATATTTAAAATTTCGGACTCACATTTGTTGAAGCCAGTATATTGGATCATAAGATTTATGGTAAGAAACCCAATCAGTCAAAGGATCAAACTTGCTACCAACGATCTACCGATTCTTCTTCTTTTTTCCGTATAAAGTGCAGCCCCCATTAGTTTGGGGATTAACGCACTGTATTTACGCATGTGATGTGTCGATGCCATCAGGACATTGATAATAAAAGTGCAATATAAACAATGTGATTAAAAATAAATCATATAATAAGAAGTTACTTCAGGTGAAGATCGCTCAAGGCACTTTTGAATGTGTCAAGGGATAGATATGCAGCTGGATCAGTTGGTAGTTGGTTCCAGTCCCGGATGGTGTGTGGGGAAAAGGGACTAGCATAAGCTGAAGAACTTGTATATATGAGGGATTGTGAAATGGGAGTTATGACACCCTGGTGGAAGAAGTTAAAAGGAGCTAGGTATTTACTCCATTACATGTCAACTAGGCCATAGCGAATCTTATACAGCATAAGCAAGCGGTTGTGAAGACGTCCAGGGGTAGAATTTCGCAAAGCACGGCGTGAGTCCAAGTGGACTCTCGCTGAAGAATTTTGCGGGAGTCCATGGACTCTCCCAAAATGACTCGCATAGCAGAATTTTGCGAGAGTCAAAAATGTCACCAATTCCTCACCATACATGTAGTATTGGTCAGGTGCTTTATTATTAAATTATATTGAGGTATATCATGGTAATAAATTGTATAGTATTTTCAGTTTGCTGTTAATAAATGGTACTGCATACATGAATTAAGCTTGAACCAATGTATCTTATGCCATGTTTTCGATCAGCTGATGATGCACTAAAAGCGTGGCCTAGCCTGGGCTAGGCCACGTTTTTGATCAGCTGATGAGGCACTAAAAGCGTGGCCTAGTCCTAGCTGGGCTAGGCCACGTTTTTGATCAGCTGATGATGTACTAAATGCGTGGCCTAGCCCTAGTGTAGGCCACATTTTGGCCCTAGTGTAGGCCACATTTTGGCCCTAGTCTAGGCCACGTTTTAGCCCTAGGCTAGGCCACGTTTTTGCCCTAGGCTAGGCCACGTTTTTGGCATGATTTTTTTGCGCGAGTCCATGTGGATTCACGCTGTAGTAATTTTGCGCGAGTCTCTACGTGAGTCGACTGGCGGACTCGCGCCGAAATTCTAGCCCTGACGTCGATCTTGTAGAGAGGTCCAACCAAGCTTATTGACCATAGCAGTGACTCTGCTGGTTCTGCTGTAGTCACCCGTAACTCAAGAGTCTTACACTGTTCCACCAGACCACAAAGGCTCCTCTTATCATGATCTCTTTATGAAAGTACATATTTTCTGATTTTGAAAGGCAACATAACAAAGAGTCCTTCTTGCATGACAAATTTCTACAAAGTTAATACGTTTTTGAGAAAAATCAAGAAATTTCATATATATTGTTGTTTATTGTTTTGTGGTAGTATAGGCATATGAATTTTAAGAACAACCTGTTCATGTGAGTTCATAATGTGAATTATATACCTCATATATAGATTCCTGTCCTCTAGGCCCGCTCAATGTATAATACAGCGCGGTTAGCATTGAAAGTAAAAACATATATCGTAAATTATCATCTGGCGTTATAAGTGCTAAAATGATTCTTTTAACCACCAAGATGACAAAAATCTATATATTTGGTAAATAAAACGAATATTGACTGCTTTTTGTTCGGGGTACGGTTAAAATTATATCCCCTTGGTGATCTCAAAACCATGAATATGCCCGAAGTAATAATAATTTTAACCATGCCTCTCAAAGCAGTCAATATTTGTATATTATCTCACCTGTGGAGTGGAGACATGGAGATGGACATTTTCAGCTTTCACTGATGATACGTTAGATTCAGCACTACTTGAACTCGTCGTAGAGTTGGTGGAATTCTTGCGATTCAGCTTTTCTTTGCTACCCCGTTTTGATTTTGACTTTGATTTGACTAATGGAACTTTGGGTTTGGTACCAGTTGCATTTGTTGTTTCTGTTGCTGTTATCTATACAAATAGTGGAAAATTAAAAACATATTTGTTATGCCATGGATATGGCACAAGAAAACCTCTCTCAAGAAGTTTATTTCTAGTGCTTGGGTCAGGAAAATTGAAAAATGTCTAAAATTTAATGCAAGAGGAACCACAAGTATATGGAGAAAATATGCAAGATACAGTGTGGATTGGCAAATGTGACATGTTACATGATATGAACCAACTGCCTCAACCTTTTTTCAAATTTTTTGAGATTTTTGTAACAAACTGTTGCACATATTTTTCTCATAACCCATGTGAAATTTCACAGTTGAGTTATGTTACGTTTTAGAGATAAGTATGAAAATGTGTCTAATTATGGTAATCATAATTAATTTTATACAGTAACATATAAGCAGTTCTGAAATACAAAACTGTCCATAAATTAAAACAGTTTGAACAGTTAAGCCGAATTTGACACTTAGACCTCTCAAGTGGTCATCTTTCAATATGTCATTGAAAACTAAATTTTGAGAAATCGGACCAATCTTTAAGGTAGAAAATGCTTTCATTGTTGTTAATGTCCAAATGATTGTCATATAAGTTGAAAAAGATAATTCAATATTGATCAAATTTTGATCTAAGCATAGCATTTACATAATTAGGTTGAATAAAATATCAAAATTTAAAATGCCAACATGCAACCCATATGCCTTTATTTTATCACATTTTCAGTCCACGAATGTATTCTGAAACAAACAAGAGGTTTTTGTATATATAATGATTTGTAAAGTATTCCTACCTTTTTACTTTCGGGTGTCATAGCAACGAGCTCTAAATTCTCCATACTTTGCCGCCTTGGTCTTACAATGTCTGGGAGAAAATGGCAATCAAAAATACACATAAAACTATTGAACTTGCCATCAAAAACAACCATCCTAAGAAAAACGTGCTCCATAAAGCTTGCAGGACAATGTTTAGTTACTGTGCAAGGCCCAAGCTTCAGGTGCGCATTGCTGGTTATTGTAATATGAAAGTGTTTGACAGATGATGGACTATTAAACACAGCCATTTTCTTTCTGATGGCTACTGCATACCACTACATGTACTCTAGTACTAAACCTACAGGTACCTGACAAGCCGTCATGTATTTTTGTAATTTATGCACAGCTCCCCACATGTAGAAATTGCGCTGTTCACCTGATCTTCTCTCTAATGGACTCAGCAATGGTTATGTGAATTTGTTGAGACTCAAGATATACTTTGATCAACACTAAAATAGGCGGGAATTATGAGGCTTTTCTTCATCTGCAAGTAAACATAATCCCAGTTACACGCGCGCCGTAGATAATGATGCGCAAGTCTCACATGCAACATGCGCTGCGTCTCCTGCAGTTGTGTGGTGTCTAGTTACGCATGCACTAATTATCCGTATCAAATCACGATGTGAAGAGGCCCGCCTATATGGTGTTGATCAAAGTATAGCGCAAGACATAATTAAAACCAGGGCTACCCACCCAAGAATCATTAAATATATCGAACACTTTAGTCAGTGTTCGAAACGAAATACAAATTTTTCACCACATGCAAATGTGCATGTAACTTCAAAAATTTACCTGCACAAAATAATTTCTGCATGCACATAACAATGTCCAACGATATCGGTGGATCGACCAACACGTGTGTCTTTTCCGCTACAGATTCTGACGGAGATTCAGAAGCAACATCCGTGATGTTCTTTTTTTCACCTGGGGTATTAAACTGCCGAACTTTTCTTTATAAACAAAACAGTGTACATTGCGTCTGGGGTTTAGTCTTTTCCTTTGGCTTCGGTGGCATATTTTGACTTGTATTTGTTTTGTTTTGATCGACAAATTTATTTTTGTGAATGAAAATGTCAACATCCTAACCTCATAACATTGTTTGTGAAAATATGAAAACCAGACGGACGTTATACATATTGGCCCGTATTGAAAGCAAAGACGAATGTATTAACAAAAGCACGTGGTAACGAGACATAAGCAATTGATCAATTGCGATACCCCTCTAGGGCGGTAATGAATGATATGACGTCACACCCGGTCGAGAGGGAATTCCCAAGTAAACAAACACGGCGATAGTTCGTAGCAAGTACAAATTTAATGCAGTTTGTGGTCGTATTTTCTTGCGATTTTTAATCTTAAAATTGATATTTAAAATAAATGATTTATTTATCTTCAGACCTATATTCTTATTTCTCATTTATATACTAATATCATGACCAAACATGTACATGCACTTGTGCAGGTGAGGGTAGTAAGCTTACATGCACAGTCCAAAAGTCACCTGCATTTGTGCATGGGCGCACGTGGTATTTCGAACACTGCTTTAGTAATAGATTAAAGAAAGTACAGATAGGAAACAGGACAATTTGCACCCTAAAAATTTGGCTAAATTAGGAGATTGAGCAATGCGGGCGCAATGACTGGACCGACAGTGCATAGTGACTCTGCTCTGTGTTCTGATTGTGCGCTACAATTACTAGACTACAACACAATACGCATCTTACTTTTCCACAAAATTGTGCGTACGCAAGCAATAGCGCTCGACTGTCTCAATAGCCACATTCTCAGTCAAATTACTAATCAGTTACCAGAGTCCGACTTTAGTGCATCCCAGGTTTATCGAATGTGGCAGCAGAGGTACAATGATGGCGAGCTTTCCTGAAGGACAAGTCATAGGGGTAGCTACACTTCAGAGCACTTCAGGACTTGTGCTTGTGTGTAGCCCTCCAGAATTCCTGGCCTTTATAGGACCGTTTGTAGGAGAAAATTGGCTGTGCAGGTAAAATTAAGTTGATTTGAAGGCCATTGTTATTTTTCATAAAAGACAAAATTAGTTAATCATTAACAAAGTTCATCGACATTTTTACGCTCAATGCAAAGGCATTTTATGATTTCATTTGTATGCAAAAATATATTAAGACTTGGTACTAAATTGGTCTGTTTTTCATTAAGAAAAAAGAGGCTCCCTCCCCTCAAAAGCATTTTAAGGAAGGGAAAAAATTGAAATTACCCTAGTTTCAGAATAGTGCCAGAATATTGAAAAGGTATCAGTTCCACACAACCTGTTCTCCCATAGTACCAATAAAATTTATACAAATACCATAAATACTCCAAAAGCAAATGGTTTTCTGATTGCTTACCATTAACTGTTAGATTCTTAGGTTGTTTATTTGATTCTTGGAGTGCAGCATCTTTCCTATAATAATGGAACACAAAACAGGAACAAATTGAAACATTTATACTACAGATCATTTAAAGTCAAAATGCAGAGTGGTGATATTAAAACAAAAATATACTATAAATATAGTATGAAAAACTGGAATAAAACAAAGCATGTTAAACATGAGTAGCCCCCAAAGATTTACAGGGGAGATACCAGGCACACCATTATTTCTATTCCGGCATGGCGGCAAGATTGGGGGTATTCGGGTTTTCACCGAAGCTGCCTCGGAACTTGCTGCAACTTTAGCGTGTCCATGATCTTTTGTGTCCGTTTTGTTTAGGGGCACTCTCTGCGTAAATCTTAACGCATTTAACGCGTGCTGGATATAATGAACTTAAATTCAGCATCTCTGCTAATATTAGCTAGTAGTAACACAAACATGGTAATCAAGAAGATAACATATTATCTTTTCAAACTTCTGTGGGTTTCACATTCTTATCTTACCTATTATGACCAAGTAATTGATGGAGATCAGCAAGGTTCATTTGTGCCGTAAGTTCTCCGGTTTTATCTCGTACCTGAAACATTCAGAAAATAATTGGAAAAGTTACAAATGTCCCAGATACTCTGTTGCATAATAACTAATTATCAACCATTACTTGTATGAAAAGAGGAATACACTTGAAAATCATTAGACCAAAGATGCTCAACCACCAGGTTTTGGGTGGTGAGGTTTTGGACAGTCGCCTTATTGATATAATGCTTAAAAATTAATTCATTGAATCAGGCCTGTGAGTGAGGCTTCCCAAAAAAAGCGGAAAAAAATCGGAGTTCTAAATTTACGGTCTGCATGTCAGAGAACTCATCATGCTCATCATCACGATTGTCAATCGCAAATATCACATAAATCCAGGTCCATTTCCATTAGGTTTGTCATGTTGCGATCTTGGAACTGTTATCTATCTTGTACTTTTGTTGCAAAGACATTCTTGCCAGAAATATTAATGTCACAATTCGAAAATGAAAGTACAAAAAAAGATTCACACACTCACGCTAACGACATATACACAAGCCGATAGACAAAAATGGTGGTAGTAACGACCCCCAAACAGAGCCCTGTACAGAAGCTATGAGGCATGAACTTTGCGACCGTACAATGAGAATATCAGGTCAAAGTTGGCGACACCAAATCTTAGCCTCATTTACCAGGCAGTTAAAACTGCCTAAATAGCGGGAAAATAGGGGAAAAGCAGTATGAAGAAAATACGGGGGAAAGCGGAAAGCGATCATACGAAGAAAAAAATTGGAAATTAAAATCGGCAGGAGATATAAAAATAGCGGATTTCCGCTAAAAAGCGGAGATTTCACAGGCCTGTTGAATGTCATATCAACACCATTGAATGTCACAGCAATACCAAGTAAATAGTTTTTTATTTGTCTTGAGCACCCTTCACCAGTCTTTGAGACTGACTCCAAAGGCAATGACCTTTAACCTTACCTCTTCATATCTGTAAGTGCTATGTAGAATAGTGATGTACACGCATTGCTAAAACTCCAACATGCATGTCCTTCACCAACCGTACATTCTGACCCCAAGATGATGACCTTTGATCTATGATCTTACCTATATGTGTAGACTCCAACATTCATGCCCTTCACCAGTCTTTGAGACTAACGAAAGGTAATGGCCTTTGATTTTTGACCTCACGGTAATGACCTTTGACCTATGAGCTTACCTCTCTTGATATCTGTAAGTGTAATGTAGCATAGTGTAAGGCCTTTTCATGGTTACCAAGTGATGTATGTGCATTGCCTAAACTCCAACATGCACGCCCTTCACCAACTCTGTACATTAAGATCAAAATATCAGAAGTATATATCATGTATCATGCTAGTAACTCTACAATACATAATAAAAATAGTCTATACATGCATATGTTACATAAACAGGTTATTGGGAGTTCACTAATCCAAATAGTGCTTTCAGAGTCCAGCATCTTTCATTACTGCAACATCATTCATCATCTACCGATATGACGACGCAGTCTTTAGATTCTAAAGCACACTGCTAGAAGTGTATGTAAACAGTAAAAAGGGTGTATGGGTAGACATCCAGCCATGTTGCAATGATGAAATTGCTGGTCTCTGAGCGCACCATAACCAAATCAGATACTCCCAAAACACCTCAGAAGAAAATCAAGAAAACAGACTGAATCCAATTACGCAACAGACGAGATATAGGTATAAGCACTGATAGCTGGCGAGGAGCACGGTGGCTTGGTGTTACTTGACATAGTACCAGGGGTCGATTTCACTAACGTTAAAATGCATTGTTAACCCATCGTAAGACCAAAACCCATCGTTAGCTACGACCACCTCTTGAGCCCACTCAACATTAACAAAGGGTTTGATTTTTCTAATGCATAATTTATATACTTTACGATGCGGTGAACACTTACGAAGGGTTTTCAAACCTTTGTGAAGTCTAGTTGTAGTTACGAGCTGAACCCTTCGTTAGCTACGATGCTTCGTAATGTTAGTGAAATCGACCCCTGGATGATTGATTAAGGTCCCAGGTTAGAATCCGGCCATAAGACTAGGTGAAAAAATGCACATTTTATATAGGCCTTTCCAATGAGATAGTTTGAGTTTGTAAACAAGAATGGGCTAGGGATAATGGCATGTGCAGAGAATGTTGATATTCATAGCTCAATGTCTAGCGGATACGCAGTCTTTGCCCACCCTACTAGTGGTGTGCTTGAAAAGGGAAAACTGCTTGTAAATCAGCATACGTCAAGCGCAATGCATAGTAACAGACTCAAAACATTTCGTCAGGTTGCAACTCCGGTGGAAGTTCAAGCAATCCCCATGTACCCAGGAGTCAAGATGTGAATTGATAAGTGTATTACACATACAAAAATGACACACAACTCACAAACCAACTCAATACCTACATGCATGAGATGGAAAAATATGGTATTAATTCTCACCAACTGGACACTTGATTTGTTGCACATACAGTTGTTCATATAGGCTGTTGGGTTTCACCTATGTGTTTCCGCACATCACCCATCTTCACACTTAAAACCATAAACGATATTTTGTTATTTAGGCGACAAAAAAAACCCTGTTATATGGGCCCGACCGACCCTTAATTTGCGATATTGAATTTTTTTTTTTGTTAAAAAAAAATTAAATCATGTAGGATCAGCCATTTTTTGGCCAAAATTTGTCAATTTGGGGTTGAATTTTTAAAGAAAATTTCTTTGTAAAAATTTATCAGTTTTACTCCAAATTTTGGGGGATTTTCTAAGGAAAAAAAACGACCGACCGACTGACTAACCCTACTTAGAAGGTCCGCCTGCCCGTAATTATTCTAGGCAAAACAAATTTTTTAAGGAAAAAAAAACGACCGACCGACTGACCCTACTTAGAA
>JXSR01S017185.1:9573-31296 GCA_000969725.1 Ophiothrix spiculata
TTGCGGGTTGCACATTTTAGTGGCGTACCAATTGTATAGTGCCCCCTTAGAAGAGCATTAAAGCTGAAAATTTATAGCTGAAAAAATCACCACTCCTCAACTTTCCGTTCTTGAGTTATGTTGATCTAAAGATTCACATTCAAGCACCAAAAATCCTTCAAAAATGCGATTTTCAGCGGTAAGTTACTGAAAAATCTGATTTTTCGTCATTAGGCTAAAAAAACCTTCTTATTTAATCAAAAAGTACAAATCTCGGATCTATTTATATTGGAAATTCCTTATTAACCTTCCACATCCCCTATTGAGTCCAAAAAGAGAAAAAAAACGTTACTTTTAAACTCAAAATACGAATAGGTCTATGCGTCGCTATGCATGTTCACCCTATTTGAAGTGCTATCTACTGAAGATATCGTGATTTTTGATAGCCTATCGCAATGCTGTTTACACAACAGCACCTGCGATCATCTTAAAATAAGTTTGGCAAGTGTTATCCACGGTAGATAGCTTTCTGATCCAAATATTACACTTAAGTTATTGTGTTTCGAAAGCCTACTGGCCTTTTGGCGATGTATCGTTCAATCTAGAAAAGGAACATTTCGCATTGATATTTTGCGTATAATGTTTAAAGATAAGATAAAGGGGTTCATTTGTCAGCTAGGGATACAATTCAAGCCTAGGGTAAGAGTTTGAGATTAGGGTTATAGATCAGCATTAGGGTTAGGATTCAAGGTTATGATCCAATGTTTAACACGATGACTAAAATATGAAGGGCACAGAACTTCAAATGAAACAAACTTTTAATGCAAAAACAGTAGGCCTATAGCTAGGCCTACTATAAAAAACACATTTTGATTGAGGTTTGGAGTACCATGTTGAATGATATCCAACAGGAGAAAACCGTTCCTAGACATTTGTTTCTAAACTCCAAAAAGCAAAAAAAGTTCAAAATTTAACTAATGCAAATTTTAGTTAGGCTTTCCAGAAATTTTGGGGCAAAAAATACAGTTTTGGCCATTTTTTGCCAAAATTGACATTTTTGGTCAAAAACTGATATCATCATCATGTTCAGGTTAAAATTCCGCTTCTAAAAATGTATAATTTTTTATAGTTTAGGCAATTAGTTTGAAAGTTACAGTATAATAACGGTTTATGCCATTTGAAGGTCTACCCCAGCCTTAAGTTGTGTGCAGACAACCAAGTATATATGCAATTTTGAGTTGTCGTAATGTATCATGACACATTTGCATATTGCCAAGATGGTCTGTCACAAGAAATGATATGTTGGTCATACGACCACCCAGACAGAATTCTAAACCTAGCTTAACTACATGTAGAGTACGCACTACGCATAGTAGATTGAAAAATCACAATGTACTCTGTGTGGTGCATTCTGGACTACGTGAAGAGCATTTAGTGCGTATGATTGTTACATTTCATCAAGTGATAATTGGTTTGGTGTTTACTATTAATGGCTTGATTTCTCTTCACAAATATGCAATATTAATTGTTCTGTTGTGTATGAATAAAGTTAATAAATTTGCATTTCATTTTGTTTGGAACTATAGCCTTGACCGATAAATCTGTCTAACAATGTTAGACAGATATAAAGCTTACATTGCAAACTTGCGCTTAAATGCCCATCTCTTTAAATGTCATTTTCAGCAAATGTATGTCATTATAATTTGTAACAATCATGTCAAATTACTTAGTTCCTATGACAGACTTACCTGAGCATAAGCATGAAATACCATTTAGTATTTTGGTTTACTTTTGAAGCATTTTTGTCCACAACTTTGCTGTCGATGCTCTGCCATCACGCTCGCAAGAACTGTCAACTGAATCGATTGTCATCTGAGAGGCAAAGGTCATGGCATTATGTCTGCCTATTCCATTTTGTATTGGGTAACTTTGATATCACATTCGTAATTGTTCATAGACCAGTTTTGTAGGCCTATGTCCCATAATGCATCTTGAAAGTACCGCAAATACGGGCATGTTACTTCGCCATTTGCGCAGAACGTAATAATATGGTCACCTGAGCGGTACTTTCAAGATGCATTATGGGACATACGAAAGTAGTCTATGATAGTCTCAGTCCATCAGTCTTTCAAAAACTGCATGCACGCTTTACTGTTTGTTGCCAAATGAAAATTTCACATTTTGGGGTGGGTGATTTTCGAGACAATAGGGATAAAGTGTGCATATTGGTCTCGAGAATCTGCCCATGCCATTTCTGACGTTGAGCACTTTGTAATTAATGAACAGGTAAGGTGCTAAAGTTAGTGTTTTGAACAAGCTTTGACAAGTGTAACCCGAAGTGCAACATTTGATACGTAGGCTTAGCTCAATCGCATTCCAGGGAGGAATGCGATTGTGTTTCTTGATCAACTATAGCCTTGTGAATTGGACGCATCAAAATTAGGGTTAGTATTTCTGAGAGTTTAGAGATCATTTTGTTCATACGCCCTATTGCTCTCACCTGATGGCAGTCGGCCATTTCACTAATGTCATGAAATGCTCATTTATTAACCTATAAATTAACAATGGTACGCTCATGTACAAGGAGGTATAGAGAGTTGTTTGATTATGAAATTGAGGTACTGAACACAGAATTTGTGGGTTTTTTTTGTATGTCTCTCATGCCCATTTATTTTTTATTTTAAAAACGTGTTTCAATACTTCCATGTATTTTCAGCCATAATACACAGACCACACATTGGAGTCATCCATTTGAGAAAGAAGGGTTACCACCAGGCTGGGAAAAAGTAGAATCACCTGACCATGGGGTTTACTATGTCAAGTAAGTGTCTGAGAAGGAATTTTTGTATGCTGCTTGTATAACAGGCAAAATGTAATAATAGTAGTGACTTTCATTTGCATTTTCATGCGTTACAATTTGGTGTCCCTTATTATTATGCCGTAAAAAGAAATTTGCCTCAACCATTCTGCCGTAATCAATATTATTTGCAACACAGACCAAAATGGAACAAACCTCTCTGCACTTGTGCTGTGCTTTTCCAAAAGTAAAGGAAATAACAGAAGAAAAAGATCTGGGTTTCCTCTTTGATCCCTCGTTGACTTTCACCAAACATATTGGGCTGATAACAACAAGAGCAAACAAGATCCTCGGTATCATCAAGAGATCATTTGATTACATGGACAAAGATATGTTCTGTATGTTATACAAGATTCTTATTAGACCACATTTAGAGTATATGTAAACTGTGTTTGGTTTCCACTTATGCTGAAAGATAAGGAGAGATTGGAGAAAGTCCAGAGGCGTGCCACCAAAATTGTACCGGAGTTGAAGGATTTACCATACCCTGAGAGATTGGAAGCCCTGAAATTACCCACTTTGACATATAGGAGGCGACCTTATACAGGTCTTCAAAATTATGCATGGTATAAGTGATGTCAGGAAGGAATTGTTCTTTGAAGTAGCAGAGGAAGAGAGAGGTACAAGGGGCAACAGTTTGAAAATCAAGAAGAAGCGGGCAAGGCTGAATATAAGACAGAATTCATTCACCTTCAGGATTGTGTCGTACTGGAACAAGCTCCCAGAAAGAGCTGTTTGTTCACCGAATGTGAACGTATTCAAAAGTTGATGCAGCATTATCAAAGCAGTTTAACATGTCAACGTATGGTCTGGGACCCAGTTGGCATCAGACAGTTAATTAAGATACTCATAGGAGTTCATGTACATGTCCTGCAGTAAATATTGGATGTTTTTAAGGTGGGCTTAATAGGCTTTTTTGCCTCCACAAGAGCCTGAGAAGACAGGTCATAACAGGTTATAAAACAGCTCCTCAATGCGTTCCAGGCAACCAAGCAATGGACCTGTAATGCTTTGCCTTATTGTTCAGGTTTTTCAGGTCTCAAATTTAGTACTTACTGATTATAAGTTCTGCGCCATACTGTTTACTATACGGCAGTAGGTCCTAATAATTACATATAAGTGTATGTTGTATCCTAAGTGTTTGTTGTGTGGATTTTTGACAGACTTTTGCTGGGATGTTTAGTTATTTTTCTTTTGATAGTGATGATACTAATCAGCATTCAAAATGTTGATCCTGTACCTAAAGTTGTTGTCAGTATTACACCAAAACCTAGAAATAACAACCATGTCTCCATAAGGGAGGTAGCATCCTTGAGGTCCCTGGCAATTGTTTGAGTCATAACTTGGACACTAAAGAAAATATTAATTACGTTTTTGAAAATGCAAGTAAGAAAAAAACACTTTTTTTCTTACCTCCCTTGAAAGTATTAGTGTTTATTAGGTCTACCTTTGTTCAAACCTGTTGTTAAGGTTTTAGTTTACAATAGTTTACAAAATCAAAAATTACAAAAAGAAGTAACGATTTAGTCTTACCCCCAGAGATCTGTCAATCAAAGTAAGTGATAGTCTACTGTCTTCTACAAGCGAAATCAAAATGAAACTTGCATGTATGTTAATACTTTAATCAATACCACGTGAATCAAAAAAATTGTGCACGGATTAAGATGATTTTGACCTTGATTAAGCAAAAATTCATTGTTGTGATAGTATAGCAAATTTTATTTTATTTCAAATGCAGAAAAAATGACAGAAATCGGCTGAAAAATAAGCTAGATATGACAAATTGTGTAATTACACCTCTTTTTCCTTCATTCCAATGGGATTTATACACATTACACTTGTGCTTATCAATGCCTATGATAAGGTACAATTTCATGTCTTTGTCAACTCGTTGTTTGATTTTCCTGATTATTTAAACTACGGATCCTGGTTTCAAGACTTTATAAATGTCATAACAAAACATTTTGTTTGTTTACATTTCCAGAAAAAAAATGGAAAGTAAAACTACCCTATGATTCGGGCCTTGTTTCTGTCCATTTCATAGGCGTTTGGTTCATTTGACCATGTTGACCAAAAATATGTCTTTTAGATACACATTTGTGCAATATTTAACCGTGCAATTAACAGGACTACTTATTTATGAAATGTTTTCATTATGTTGTGTATATATTGTTTTATTTACAATGCCAGTTCAACCATTAATTTAAAGTTACATATATAATGGCGACAAAATCCTCACTTCTTTGCTTTCATCATAATGCCATAACCCATGTGATAATGTAATATCTTGCTTAACTGTGTAAATCCCATTGGAATGGAGGAAAAAGAGACGTACTTACAAAATTGGTCATATCTTATTTATTTTTCAGCCGATTTCAATCATTTTTTCTGCATTGGAAAGTAAATTAAATTTGCTTTACTAATATAACAATAAATTTATAATTTGATGCTTAAATCAAGGTCAAGATTATCTTTAATCCTTGCACAATCTTTTTTGATTCACTTGGTATAATGATGTTTCTGTTTGGTGTGTTTCCTGCATGAATTTGCTAAATGCCTTTGTTTTGTTCCTCTTTATACAGTCACATTACACGGACAGCTCAGTACCGTCATCCAAACGCACCCAAGGTCCTTCACTATGAGCCAACTCCACCGTTACCAAGGCAACTTCCTCTTCCCGCGTATAGCAATCAGTTTGAAGGACATCCGGGTGGTCCCCAGCAACTTAGTCAATCAGGCATATGGGTACCGCCCAATCCATATCTACATACAGGTGAGATTGGTATTTTTAACAAATATTATTGAGTATGAGTAGGGCAGTGGTGAAGAATCTACCTCTAAACTTGACCTACTAGTATGTCGAAATATGAATTTTTATGAATCTTGTATGTATTCATATATTCGACATACGGAGCTCCGTAGGGCCTGGTTGAAGAAGCTTGTATCGTCAACTTCAGATAATGTCATCACAAATGAGCTCAAACGAACCTTTCATCCCTGTACATGCTCTTACTTAAGTCTTGCAGAATTCTGTATCTTTTTCCATACCAAAAAAACACGATCAAAAAAATCGAGTCGCTGCTGCAAGTTACGGTGCCATTTTCTCAAATGATCATGATTGCTTGACGATTTCAGCTGCTTGACCCCCGGTTGACCCGGATATTACGTCATTATCTAATACACCACTTTCGTATGTCCCATAATGCATCATAAAAGTACCACAAATACGGGACATTGTGACGTAGCTTGCTCAGTCTACCATATTTGAAGTTCTGCGCATAGCATATGATTGCGCACTACTCGACTGCGCAACTACGTCACAAGGTCGAAGATGCATTATGGGACATACGAAAGTGGTCTGATTAGATAATGACGTAATATCAGGGTCAACGAGGGTCAAGCAGCTGAAGCCTGTGCTCTACAAACGTGGTTGGCAACGCGCCGCCATGTTGTATCAACAAAACACACATTTGTATGCAATTTTCATGGAATTATTGTCAGGTAAGATGTTGATATGTGCACTTATACTGACACCGGTATCGTGCATAGTATCTGTTAAAATGTGAATTGGAAATACAAAAAATCTCGGTGGCTAAATTTAGCCACCGAGATTACCCGCGTTGCATACGAACAACTATCAAACTGTAATGGCTGCCGTGGTCGTCTACTCTAAACCTATCTTTCACGTTGTGAGTGACTGGCCTACCACTGTAACAGAGTATCTGTATTTCGTAAGGGTGAAAGGGATATAAAGGGATTTTAGTGGTTTTATCAAAATGGTTATCTGAAAGTCATATCTGCAGTAGCTCACATTTTTCATAAATTTGCATTGCATATTGTATGATGTCCGGTCTTGGGTCAATGACTCTTAAAATGGGCACCTGATGAGCCATTTCTAGAGCCACTGTCATATGTTGTATACAACATATGGCAGCCATTGCAGATATGACTTTCCTGTACTTACATGACAAATTGTTAATTATAGCCAATATCAATAGACTGATGTCAAACAAAATTAACTCTCCAAGTTTACATTGTTTGCAGTGCTCCAAGGATGAGCATTCGCACAGGAAACCACTGACTTAATTAACGTGACAATCAAGAGTAAAGTTTCTTACCCAAAGAGAAGAGAAGTCCAATGATAGCTCAAACCAAAAACCTCTTTATTATGGGTTCTGTGGCCTAACCGCTTGACCACACTTCCCTCAAATAAATATTTATCACTTGTAGATCAACTGAAAGATGGCATATAAGCATGTCACCCATGAGTATGCCATTGATTTTTGTGTTCATATCTGCCCTATATTTGTGTATTTTCAGGACTTTGAAAGCATTTTCTTTAGTGTGTTATTATGTTATATTTAAAATGTGTAACCATAATCACAGAATATCACATTTGTTTGTGATGTGGAAACATGATTATTTACAGTCAGTGTTCTCTGCTAAGGCCGTATGGCGCGCCATTGGCGCAGGAGCCGGGAAAATTG
Organism: Ophiothrix spiculata; assembly: GCA_000969725.1. Taxonomy (NCBI): domain Eukaryota; kingdom Metazoa; phylum Echinodermata; class Ophiuroidea; order Amphilepidida; family Ophiotrichidae; genus Ophiothrix; species Ophiothrix spiculata. Next base: position 16,897 of record JXSR01S017185.1, read on the forward strand.
GCACAACAGGTTTCTAAAAAATGTGTAAAAAGTATTCTTTTCCTGGCTTAATTTAAGCAATTTTCAGCCACAGCTCATGATTTTGTTGTGAGCACCTCTTCAACTTTATCAAAATTGCTCGAATTGGCGCAAGCTCAGAAACCTTAGCAGCAACACTGTTTACAGTCTTGTTCATTTTTCATTTCAGAAATTCCAAAATGGCTAGAAGTGTACTACAAAGCCTCACCAGAGCATGATCATAAACTCAAATGGGAACTCTTCCGCCTCCAAGAACTCGATGCTTTCCAAGTCATGCTCTTCAGGCTATACAAATCCGACCTTGAGAATGTCGTCATGGACTATGAAGCGTACCGACAAAATTTACTACGTGAGCTAGAAAAAAGGACTGTGGAAATGCATCAAGGAAAGCAATCTGCATCGCAAACAGAAACCAAAGTGTAGAATTTAGGTATTAACTTACATTACTTACTAAATATCTTATTCCAAGGAGATTTTATGGTTACAAATTCAGTGAGACTTCTATTCTTACAAACTTGTCTTTGTAAGAGTTATGAGGATCCATGTAGGTTTGCCCAAACTGAAAGAAGTTGTGACTGTTCATTTCAGAACAGCCATAAATGCGGTATCCTGGCCCTTTTTTCTTCAAAATTTGCAAGGACCATGTTCTAAGGATTGAAATAACACCTCATTAAACTACATTTGGCTTCCAGAAGTCAAGTTATTGTTCGTCAAAGGTTTTTATTGAGTAAATGGCAAAATTGAGATACATGCATATAAAGATTAGTTAATATCCTGTGTTTTAAATATTTGTCATAGTTCTGATCATTTTTTTAAATTCAGGTGTTATACAGCCAGTATAAAGATTTGAACATGTACAAAATTAATTACGACTTTGCATGTATTTACTCTTGTAGCGCAAAATGAAGTATATAAAATCAAAAGTAATGTTTTTGCTATGGAAGATTGTTGGCATTGGTAGAAATGTCAGCTTTCATAGCTAGTTGGTCAGAGGAAAATGTTCATGACCTTTCAGTGCTAGCTTCAAAAATATTCTAGGTGTTTTTTTGTAGATATCTACCTGTCATTGCCATTGGTAAAATATAAACATTGGCGGGTAGAAAACAATTCTGCATTGCGATAGAATTCTTTTTTGCTATCAACTTAAGGTTAGAACCTTAAACCTCGTTGGTATTAGAGGGTGAGAAATTTATACTTAACATGTGTACCAAAAATAATTTATTATTACTTATTATTTATTCCTTGATGATTGATGCGTATGTTTCCAATTGCTTTATGATGTGCCATTTTATCTTCATCTTGCTATTAATTGGCCTTGTGATGCAAGCCAAAAAGGTACTGTTTGTCATTTTATCTTTCTACATGTTTAATTTAACCATGTTGTTTGAATTTAATATAATTTTGATCTACAATACATTTGTTATTACTGATGAGGAAGTTACATGAGTGCTTTCCAGAGGTTTTTGCATGCTGATCTTCTATGACTTGGTGGCATAATCCATTTTTGAATCTTCCATCCCTCATATCCAAAATAACAGGGTAATTGATTAGTTTGATTGTGCTTGTCACCTCATCACGCACAAGTACCGGTCATTGAACTTTCAGCCATCTGTGCAACCATGGTTAACTTTGTAGGTGCATCTGCTAACTTCAGATGGTTATTAAACAGAGCTCCTATCATGGAATCATAAAAAGCATAACTTGTAAGTAACTTCAACATTGGTCCGCTGGTGAGAAACTTTGGTTGCCACTGCTGTATCCAACATCTAAGTCCCCTTGTAATTGCTGCTACAGCAGATGCCTGCTATCAGTGTAACAGTGAAGGTACACTTTGCAAATTGTAACGTAGGACGACCGTTGCGAAGTAGCAGTGTGGGAGCGATGCTAGCGCAATGCTGCAACGCTGCGATGGTTGTACTACAAAAATAGTAATCTTGTTGTGTAGTTTTGCAAATGTGGATATAGGTTTTTTTTTAACCTAACTGAACTTTATGATGGTTGTTTGGATTAGTAGGTGGATCTTCTCACACTTTTTGGCAAACTTTTTGTGTATTGTCAAGTTAGAGAGGTGGGATTTTATCTATTTAATATATGATGCACAACAGCTTCTATTATAGTCGCGTGAAGAAAACCTTTTCATTTTTACGCGTCTTGTGCGCCGAGGTTAAAGTTCAAACGCAACTCGCGCGATACTCATGAACTCGCATGATTTGTCTGTTCTGTTGCTTGCGGCTTGATGATCGATTTGACTGGTTTGTTGTTCACGCACGATGTGATTTTTGTCCCGCCCAGAATGAAAATGTTTTTCCAGATGACTTTAATGTTTTGTCATCCATGAGAAAACTGCAATTAAGTACTAAACTATTGCCAATTAGTTAAAATAAATGTGGAATACAAGACATCACGTCCCCCGTAAATGTCGCCCCCTACAATCTCGCCCCTGTAAATCTTGCCTCCAGTTACTCTCGCCCAGTGATTTTATTGTGCCCTTTTTTTTAAACAACAGTCAAAATATAGCATGTTTTAATTACAATTATATCATATTTATATCATTGTGTATGAATAACAGCTCTTTAATAATTAATTCCTGCAAAATTGTACCATGAAAATGCTCCATGTGCCAATGTTTAGAATTGTCCAACTCACTCAGCTTCGCCTTCCGAGATGGATAATCCCAACTTTAAATTAGCTCTCGGCGCAATAGTTTTGTACAAGTTCACTCACATCAAGAGACCGTACGGTGCATCTAAGCAAACATCCAGTGGAGTTTTGAAACTACCCTCCTCAAGCTGTGACTCGTATTCACTTTTGGTCTTGAACATCCAACACAAAATAATTAAAGTACACCTCTCATTCATATATAAACTCCTCGCAATAAGTTCTTACCCATAATTTCGACACGCCTGAAGATTAATTAAATTAACCTTTTTTGATAATTCTTGGCACACCAATCAAGTCTCATTGATTTGTGTTCAGAATGTATCAAGTTCTTTAACATGCAATACCAATTTGCAAAGAACGGATGATTTTGAAAATTTACCTCTGAATTCAATTGTTGTAAATTGATCAATTACACGCAGAGAACCATTATCAGAACAAAGGAGTACAGGGCCTGTGTTAACTGTTAAGACAGTATCCAACGGGTCAATAATGCTACTGTGTGCCATCACGATGATTGAATAGCCCGTGCTGTGGAGCGAATCCTAGTGTTACCAGGATTCTTAAGGTGAGTAGTCATGGTGTTTGTGGTTTTACCCCGAGTGTGTCGTTCAGGAATTCGCAAGAATTGAGTTCAGAGTAATTTTTTTTTTTAAATCATCCGTTCTTTGCAAATCGGTGTCGCTGGTTGGGGAATTTGATACATTCCGACTTAAAATGGATGAGACTGTTGGTGTGCCTAAAAATATATGAAAAACACCAATTTAATTCATCAACAGACATGTAAAAATCATGGGTAAGAACTTATGGCGTGGAGTTTATTTGTGAAGAACAACGTGTAGATTCACCTCTTGAAGACAAATTTTAGGTGAAGATTTACTTACAAATGCACTTCCCAGATCATATATTTAGTTGAAAATTCACCAGTTTCCTTCATTTACTTAAGTGCAGATAAGGGTGACAATTCATGTTGGTCAAAATAAAAGATGTCAAAGGATCATCCTGCTCGAATGTTTGCTCGTTCAAGATATTCAAAATTGATATCGAATGTGTGATGACCCTTGAGCAGCATTTAGAGTTCCTTCAAAAGACACATTGCTGAACATCTACAGATCTTTAAATATTATAGCTTTAACTTATTAGCTAATGTAAAGCTGTGCACTCTATGTATTGACAGATGGTAAGCAATGTCTTTCAAATTGCTGGAACTGTGAGCGCACCATAAAATGAATTGATAAATCTTAAAGGTGCAATTCATGATTTTGATGTCGCCTCTTTTTTAGCTAAATAAAAAGAAGAGTACAACATAAATATATACTGAAAATTTCACTCGATTCCGACCGTTCGTTTCCAAGTTAGAAGCTTTTCAGGATTTTGAAAATCCCCATAGACTACTGTGTCGTAATTACTGTCGGGGCCCCCGACAATAATTAGAAAATGACACATTTTCTCACTTTTCTTAAAAATGCAAGTACATATGAAAGAATGGTTTGGGGATCGTAACATATACCACTTGAGGATTCTTATAAGCCAAAAAACTCATATTTGATAGTGGTGACCTTGAGGGTGAAAAGTGGATCATGAATTGCCCCTTTAATTAAAACACCTTTAAACAAATATATTATAGAGGGAAATCTAATCATGTGTATGACATATCAATGGTATTCATGTTCGTAAGATACTCATAAATTGTGGTATTCAAATTCAATTGTTTTCATTCATGTGCCTAATTGATTAATTAATGCTTATAATTGCCTTCAAATGTTTTTGCCTATCGATTTTGTATTTGATTAATTTATTGTATGCTATACTACATAAAATATTTATATTAAGTAGCAAATATTATCATGTATACCAAAGTACTAATAGTATTATAGATTTTGTACTAGATTCAAATTGCCTTGATAATGATGAATAAATTATTATTGTCACTAGAGATTCATTGGTTATGTTTGTAAATAGTTTATTGTACAACTTTAAAAATTGAATGCTTTGAAACAAGTAAATTGTAGGTTTCAAGATGTGATGGGTTTTTCCCAGGGATATCCTCCGAGAAAATGTGTGGCATATGGTGAAATCTACACGTTACTTACGAGGGGGTATCAATAAGTTTTAAACTTTACCCAGAAGGGATGGAGCTATATCAATGTAATTTTATCAGAATAGTCAATCGTCTTTATATACAACATGGTGCAAAAATGGTATCATTTGTAGCTTTACCTTCTTCACAGGAGGCTATTGATGTCGTCTACCTACCCACTTATGACACACCCTGCATGGAGGAAATTGAGGCATGCGATACAATTAAGTCCCTGCATTTGAAGGTTTACAGGGCCCAGTCAATTTTAATGACACGACCAAAGTTTAGTTGTTTGATACCATAGTAAAGGGTAGTGTTTCCTCTTACCATTGATACCAAAATTATGGAAATCGGTCCAACGCCCTGCGGGGCAGGTTTTTTCTCACCCCGACCCCGTCATTCCCCGACAATTTATTTCCCGACCGGACCGACCCGATAAAAATTTAGCTTGCCCCGACCGACCCCGACCCGAAAGGATTTTTTCTGGACCGGACCGACCCGGACCGGCAGTTTTTTATGATTTCCCGGTCAAGATAGATATTTTTCCCCGACCCCGAGTTACCCCGAATTTCAAGTCTTTAAAAAAGTGTTTAACAAGGATTACGGCTTCAGCTATAACCGATTACGCAAAAATGATTCAATTTAAAACAAGATGGTTCGCGAAACAATAGTCTCGCCTGCATATCGACCGCCTACTTAATCATCATTCAGTTGTGGGGTGGAGTAGTATAGGGTAGGAGTGACGTTGGGTCAAGTACTTTCTATGGTATAAGTTTAATCCATGTGTGGTCAGGTGTTCACGAGTTATGACCTTGACCTCAACATGACCTCGGATTACCTCATGTCAACTTTTTGAACAATTTTGGAAATTTGACCTCAGATGACCTTTTGAACTTGACCTTGGGTCAAGTACTTTCTATGGTCTAAGTTTAATCCATGTGGGGTCAGGGGTTAATGAGTTATGAGCTTGACCTCAAAATGACCTCTGATGGCCTCAGGTCAACTTTTGGAACAATTTTGGAAATTTGACCTCAGATGACCTTTTGACCTTGACTGGGCTTGACCTTGGGTCAAGTACTTTCTATGGTATAAGTTTAATCCAAGTGGGGTCAGGGGTTAATGAGTTATGAGCTTGACCTCAAAATGACCTTGGATGACCTCAGGTCAACTTTTTGAACAATTTTAAAAATTTGACCTCAAATGACCCTTTGACCTTGAATGACCTTCACCGCACCCCCAAAAGTGTTGCAGCGCGAGTTCATCCCGAGACCCTTCACGTCACTAAGTTTCGTCATCGTGCATGTTACGGTTGTCAAGTTGTCAAGTTAAGTCAAAACTTTAACCAAAATTACCACACACACATACTACGTACAGACATAGTGACTGCTAAGTCTCTTCTGAACTTATAGTTCAGGTGAGACAACAAATGACCTTACTTAGGACATCCTAACTATTTTTTAATCATGAAAAGATAAAGCGGGGACTCGAACCGGGGATTCTCTTACTTCCCACGTACAATCACCTGGTGGAACAAGTCTTCCTGGAAACGTCCTCACAGCTCCATCGGCTGAGGTCTTCAGGGAAGCTGTTGCAGCTTAATACATCTAATTGCATCCATTGTTTTTACTCGCACCTTGTATATAAGCACAGCAACTCTGGCACCGCACTAGAGCAACAAGTTTTCCCTTAGCACAGCATCCTATTGGAGGATTATGCTTAGTATCCACGTAGAGGTAGAGGTAGAGGTGCATTAACCCTAACAGTTCCCACCGTTTTTAGCTTTTTCACGGGGAAGGGGTAAAATAAACTAAGTACAAACACGTCATAGGGTGGGGGAGGAAGAAAAAAATCGCGTGCGCGCCGGGCCCGGGGTGCGAACCCGCGAATTCTGGTTTCAGAGGCGAGAGTATGGGCTTCGTGCTACGGGGGGAACTCAGGCAGGCTAGCCATTCCATGTTTAGATATAGACTTGGGTGATTGCGTAATGATTGATGGGTGACGTATTTGGACTTAGGCTTTGAATGGTTTTGTATGTTTTTACGCGGTTAGGGTTAAGAGGCGAGAGATCTACCGCTAGACTATAAAGGTAGCGTTGAGCTCCTGAACTAAAATCTAAAACATAAACATTAGAATGCCGTATTTTTCTTTTGTTTACATAAAAATGGCAATGTTTGCCTAATTGGGATGCTCCATTTGTAAGTAAATTCACAGCTCAAACAAGGCGAACTCAGAGTCGTAATCAGCGTCAGGGTTTTCGGGCAAAACAACGCGGGTTTGTTACATTATCATTCAAAATTAACACTACAAATTCATAAAATATTATTTGTAATCCCAAAAAAAAAAGGTATCAAGCTTACAATCTTCTGTCGAAATTTGAAAACAGTCGAATCGTAAGAACATCATAAAATCATGAGTTTCGATGAAAAAGGTGTCATTTTATCGAAGTAGTCTATTGACGTAATTTTGACCTCAATTATGGACGTGAAAGTGTAAGTTAAAAATTGACATTATAGACACAGCGATTAATTGTTGCTCCATTTTATTTAAACCCCGAACGACTTTTTGCGTTTCCCGGACCGAATGTAAACTTTCCCCGACCCCGAGTAAAATTTCCCCGACCCGGTCGACCCCGGTAATATTTTCCCGGACCGTACCGAACCCGAAAATAGCTCAAAAAATTTTCCCGACCCGGTTTCGGTCCGGTCAAATTCGGGGTTTCGGGTTTCCCCGCAGGGCCTTAACGGTCTATGAATGATGTCACAATGACGCAATGAAACATGGTCAACCTAAAAATGTTTTTTAATAGAGAGGATCCCTACAATATCGGTCTTTCAGCAATTTTGTGTATTATGACTTATCAACCAATTAAAATTTATCAAAGTATATATTTTTAGAAAGGGAAATTCACAAGCTGCACTGTGATGTAAATTTCTCAAAAAAACATCTTTTTGAGAAAATAACAAAAACATGATTTTGTCATTGTTCTTTCTAAACAGGCTACAAATATCTGAATACTTAAAATTACCTTTTTTACTATTTTTTTTTGACTTAACGCCCATTCAGATGTTACCTTTTTACCCCCTCCCCCTAGTTTTACCCAAGAAAGGGGGATATTATGCTGGCACATGGCGTGTGCATATGTTGTGTGGATATGTTCCGGTTTGGTTTAGGTAAATTTTTTGTCTTCATCTCATCCATATGGCTTACTTTTATGATATTTAGTAAGTGGGTGGAGCTTGGTCAAAACTTTTATAAAAATACCAATTTTTTTTAAAACTATTCACAGCTTAACTTTAACCTTCCCTTGAAGTGAATAAGTATTCTTCACCATTGGTACTGCTTTCCTGCTAAGCTTGTGTGTGATTACTTATTCATTGATCACATACATGACACTTTACTTAAAAGTACTTTGACCCCAAGAGAGAATTCCAACAACAGAGGAGTTGACCACATATGATTAAGTCATGCATTCGCCGTTGTAGTGCTGCGTCAGAAAGCAATAGCTTCCAAGTTACTCAAGTTCCTGGCTCATGCTATACTCTATAAATCTTGAAGTACGCAACAAGCAGCTGATTAATGCACAAAAACCAATATGACCACACGGGAAGTAAACTAGTCCATCTTTTCCAAATAAAAAAAGATGTACTCAATTTTGCTGAATATTCTAGTCCATCTTTTCCAAATAAAAAAAGATGTACTCAATTTTGCTGAATATTCAAATAAACTTATTTTCAAGGTTTGTCCATGTGATAGCAACAAAATTTGCCACAAATATATAATACCAAAATCACAAACGATTCACAAAAATTTGGTCTTAATCAATCATTGCTAGTCTCTTACACAATACAAAACCACCAGTTTACAATGTTGTAGAATACAAGGAATGTGCTGTGGATCTTGTAGCAGAGTCTGATTGTTTGTTGCGTACTTCAAGTATAGACTGTGCTGTGAACCCATGATCAAACGGTAACTTCCCAATTGTCCAAAGGTTCACTAGTCCTAAGATTGTCTAGTTCAAAATTGAAATAAGGTTCGCCAGTCCAAAAACATATTTTACTATAACTGAATTTGAATTAAAGATCTGTCAGTCTGATTCACTAGTTGGAAAATGAAAAAGGTGCGTCAGTCCGAAAGTGAAACAAGGTCTGCTAGTCTGATATTGATAAAGGTCTGCCAGTCCCATGGTGCGCCAGTCCAAAAATGAATTAATGTTCATCAGTCCAAAAATGAAAAAAAAAGGGTCTGCTAGTACAATAAAAATATGGGTTTGCTAATCAACATAATTATTTTTCGGAATGGCGAACCCTATATTATTTTCGGATTGGTGAATCTTATTTCATTTCCGGACTGGGATACTTTATTTCATTTTCAGACAAGGGAACCTTATTCTATTTTTGGACTAGCAAACCCTTTTTCATTTTCCGATTGGAGAACCTTAGGATTAAAGAACCCTTCTTAATTTTGGACTAGTGGACCTTATTTCATTCCCGGACTAGCAAACCTTCAGACCGGTGGACCTTTGGACTAGCAAACCTCAGGACTAGAGGACTGTAATCGTTCAAACTGATCACCATACAAACTCTATGGGTTGGCAGCAACTGATTGGAATGTGCACATTTGGAACATCATTCTAGTACAATTTAAGTACAATTAGAATTGTACTTAAACTGTACGAGAATTTTGTGTTCCAAATGTGCACATTCCAATCTTGTACTAGAATTGTACTCGATTTTCTCCAGGGAGGATGCGACATATTCTCTGAAACTGCGAGTAGGAGAAGCAAAAGTTGCGACTAGTTGAGCTGGGTAGGAGTTTTTACTTCGAACTTATTGTGTTCATGGTTTTCACTTTTTTATGTTGCTACTTGTTTCACTTTAAAGAAAATGATGCATGACACATAATTTATTCACAAAATCAATCTATTTTATTTGATCTTTTCTTTAGCTGTTGAACAAAATAAAGTGTTGATATACCCTATCCACTCGTCCAATTCAACTATTTTCCGACTGACAAATATTTAATTTTTTAAATACTCCAACTTTCAATAGTTTGACAAATCACCCTACTCTATGATTAAGCATTATAAAAGTATTTTGACATCATTTTTGGCACACTGGTATGAAATAACCCAGTGCTACAGTGACATACATTCAGAAAATACATAGTTGAATTGGACGAGTGAATAGGGTATTACTATATATAATGTCAATATGCGATGCTGTGACATCGTCAAATGTTGGACATGATTTGTTCCACAAGTTGTTAAAACTCCCAATGTGAAACCTGTACATCCTCTTGAGGGTGTGTTGTAGAGTGAACATGACAACTTTCACATGAAAAGTTTACGCTTTTTTATTTGTTCCAGATGAGAAATGAAAATTTCTTGAGGGGGAATATATCACTGGAATTGGAAAAGTGTCCCAGCCAAAATGAGTTCAGAAAGGGGACTATGAAGCAGGCACCATACAGATGGATTTAAGTATGTATGTGTGTCGGCTTACTTTGCTTTTACCTCCAATTTACTAATATGATCTAGGTAACCTCCCGTATCATGTTTAATCCTTGATGTATTATGTACCTTCTACCTTATACATTTTTTTATTTTGACAATATTGACTTATTATTAACTTGAAATAAGTGAAACATTCAAGGTTTGCAAATTCACTACTCAATGATATATTCCCCTTAAAAAGACAAAAAATATTACTTTTCAGCTTACAGCTAGTGGGATGTAGGTTGGCTAATTTTTGTTTTAATTTTGTTCATCATGTGTCCAATAACTACCCTTGAAAAAATTGTAGTAGAGGAATTGTGCTAGACCAGATTGGTGTAGTGGCAATTCCTCCACCTTCATCATTGTGGATGGTTTGATCCTCAGTCAAACCAGGGTCATGAACTTCGTTATGAATCCACACTAAACCTCCCTTATTCTCTGACAGCACTTTCACAGCTTCCTTTTTGCATTGTTGGGATTAGCCTGGCTTTCAACCAAATGTTTTTACTAAATGCATAGGGAATAAGTTTTACCCAAGCTCAACACCTGGCTGCATGCGTATCTGCGACTGCGTCCAAGACACACCAAATTCTGAACTTGGTTTTATTTCATCCTTATAAGTACCACGGGTCTCTCAAGATTTTGGGCCTAGTAGTACCCTGGATGTTACCTCATGTACTCAAGCCATTCAATGTTGACATATTGGCGTTTTTCATTCAGCGCTGCATGATCACACACTCCAAAGCAAACATATAAGGGAGCATATTCAGTCATTCAAACTTTCCGGCAAGTTTACAAATTCAGATGATTTCTTCTCTAGTACTCCCCCTGCTGCCCTTGCGAGTGGTTCCAGGTTTCAATGGATCTACTCTCACCATTCTTTCTACTGCTATTTTCTCCATTATAAATAACTGGAATAAAAACAATAAGATTATATAGTCAGAATTTGTCAACTTATAAAATTTTGGGCTAATTACCTGTCACATATCATCACAAGCAAGTGTTGGGAAGCATGAGTAAGGCAGTCATGATCTGAGGCCCAAACTATACTTTTTTACGGGCCACCAAACATTTGGTGCAATATGTTTTTGTTTTAACCCTCGTCTACCAAGGCTATTTTTGTTGTAACACGTCTACCCAAGGGGGGGGGGGGGGTGTTCCCCCCTAATATTTGGGAACAGAACCCCCTATGAAGTTGGTTTTGCTACCAATAGATATGGCCCTACCCTATCTAATGATACCAAGATCACAAAAATCAGCCAAGGCGTTATGTAATTATGACGTCAGAGAGTCGGGATTATGGCAAAAAGGCCATCAAAATCAAAATGTTGCTATAAAAGTTCTAAATAACGTAATTTCAACGGGTTTTTTGCTAATAAAGAAGGAAAATGATGATTTTAACATGCCCTGCAAGTTTCAGCCTCATAGCATGCATATATTCTTCAAAATAGCGACTTAAAATTTTGCAGGGCTTCACCACCACCCCCCCTACACCCAAACTTCGACGGCCTACCCTAACCCCACCTTAGGTGGTACTGGTAACCCCCTAATTTTTCATCAAAATGACAGCAAAGGATGTAAAAGAGATTACCTGCAGTGCTGTTTTTAAGCAGCGGGGAAATAACCTTAAGGGGGTTGCAACAACACCCCCCCCCCTTGGGTAGACAAGGGTTAACATTGAAACCAATAGATTTTCTGATAAAAAATAGAGATTTAGTGGTGAAATTGTTGCATGTTTATTAAACATTTAAAGACACTTTTGAATTATGGTCAATGTTATGATTGTCTTACCAAGACTACATTCCTATTGTAAAATACTTTGGAATTAATTTAATAACTGTTTTTGTTGCATCAAACATTTAGTATAGCCTATGAAAGAGTGTGATAGAGAGCCGTAAACACTTCTTTCAATAATATGATGTGCATATTTAAAAACATTATAACTTAGACAAACAACAAAATCTTCAAAATGGTTGGATAATTATTTTTGTGATATTTTAGCAAAGTTCTGAAGACAAATTTTATGATGTCTGTTCCAAACGTACTTACCATTATCAAATCCAGTTTGTCCACTAATTCTTGTGATTCATGCCCGTCTTGTTTCTTCCAGCATTTGGCTGCAATGTTGTTGATGGCCATTTTGATTCTACCCAAAACTTCACTCTGTCATATTGAAATAAGAAATTTGTAAACATATTCATCCAGATTGGTTATAAATGCAAACATTCATATGCTAAAATGTTGTATGATCATACAAAAGTAAACCCTCAAGGGACTGCTCACAAAAACCTGTGAAGGGGAGGGGGATTCACAACAACTGTGAGGAAGGGTCGATGCAAAACATATTGTGGACATTTTTCTTTGGGCACTACTTTCAGACCTCAAAAGTTTTAAGACACACCACATTTTTCAAATATTTTGTGGTCAACCAATTGAAAGGCTATATATATAAACTTGATTCTCCCTTTAAAAATTTTGGTCATTTTTTGAAAGCCCCCACCATCCTTAAAGAGTCAAAACAATTAAACACTCCTGTTTTTTGCAATAGCCCCCCCCCCCCTACTAACAAGAGTTTGTGAACTACCCCTAATTCCCTAGCTATCACAAAATCTTGCACCTGTCCCCTCGGTTTTCAAGTCCACTGATTTTGGAACTGATGCAGCACGATTTTACTGAGTGCCCCTGGACTTTTCCTTCTCAACTTGATAATGCTGATTTATTCCACCCCTATTCAACCCCACTTTTTCTCTCTTACTAATATACTCAGCACCAACAGGATTTGGTACCACAATCGATGTCATCTTTTCTCTGCTAAAGCCTTCACCTGTAGATATCAAAACCACCTGCCATACTGTGTGTATAGATGGATGCATACTTGCATCTCTATACAGGAATCAATACTAGTATCCTGTACCATTCATTTATTTGTTTTGTTTCAAACAGAAACATTTGTGTTACTTCAATAGTGTGTGAGTTTGAGTGTTTGTTGATATACCGTAATTAATCTTTGATTTTCCATATAGTTGAGGAAAAACAAAAATTGTGTTACCATCTTCAAGTCATTAGTCACCTGATTTTTCATCTTTATTTTTGTTGTTGTTGTTGCTGTCTCTACTTCAATTAAAATTTCACTGTAGTCAACACTTGAGTCATTGAATGATTGTTCATCATTTGGCATTTTCTATTATTTTACTTTTACTTTGCATTGGAATAGGCTTTTACTTGAACATTTTCCTGTAATGGTATATCATTTTACTTTAGCAATAAATCAACCTCTTGTCTAACAACATGAACAAACATGTTCCAATTAACTTCCAACCAATCAAAGAAACTAATATATATGTCGTTTTATTTGCGACTGAACCTAAATCATTTCAATATGTCTGCTGTGTTTGGTTGCCCTTAATATCTAATAACCATCAAAGCTGAAACTATGAATGTTTTTAAAATAATGGTCCTTTTTATTTAATTTTTTGTCCGCCCGTTTAATATATCAAGACTGTTCGTTAACAACATAATTAGAGTAGCCTACTGCATAATAGACTGTTTTTCAAATCAATTTTCTTTACAGCATTATTCACTGTGCACTACACAAGTGAAAACATCAAAGTTACCACATTTAAGACAAACATTGAATTTCAGCTTTGTACAGTGGAACCTCATGTTCAACTGTAATTCTGTTTATTTGTTTGTATCTGTTAGGCAACTCACCTGGTCTCTAAAGCCAGAGATTTCATTGAACAGCATTTCTTCTAACTCAGCATTGGTATCTATCCTCTCTTCTTGCAGTTTTTGAAGCTCAGATAATTGTTTGTTAATAACCTGGCAAAAGGTAAAAAAAGGTTGACCCCATCAAGTCTTAAATAAATATAAAGAAATCCATTGTCATTATCAACATGTGACCTGTCTTTATCCTGGAGGGAAGTATTGGTCCTCTAGCATCACCTTTGATTTCGGGGAAATGAGTTAATCATATTTTACACTTAAGGGCACAGTTAACCCCTCATTTTCTGAAATATTTGATGCTTTGTAACTCCGCAACCGATAAGTAAATCCACGTGAAATTATACATTTCTAGATGTGGATTTTCATGTAGAAGATGATGGTTAGGTCAGTTTTGGACCGAAATGTATGATTTTGGACCAAGGTC
>JXSR01S017187.1:12811-29587 GCA_000969725.1 Ophiothrix spiculata
TATCCCCAATTAGCGATATCTTTAAAGCCAAATATATCTTTTAATAAGATAAACCACAACAAAATTGGGGACTTGTTAATAAACATTTCCTCAATAGATCTTACACAGAAGAATTCATAGCATAATAAGTTGCATGTTCTATTATTTATCTAAAAAATAACCCAATAATTTAATGTGATCGGACCTATTCAAGTATTTAACATGTCCTTTTTTCCTTATTTCAATGAAGGATATCTCCTACACATTGCAATCTTAAAGTTTGATACACATAGCGTCAGCTAATTTGATGGTTACAGACTAAAATGCTTTAGGGGCAACTCATAGAAAACTTTTTATATTTTGGTAAAAATAATATCTTCCAGTAATTGACAACTATTTTTAGGCATATCCCTTTCGTGAAACATAATTCACACATGAAAAATTACAGGGTAATGAGGAAAAAATGAGCTTTCTTATGGTATCAAAAATCTGAAATTGGGTCAAAAATTAATCTGAATACACAGAAAAATGCCAGGACTAACCCTCATTTTATATTGCAAGTACTACATGATTATCCCAAGTGTGTGTCTTTGTACAAATTACCGCATTATGAAAATATTTCTCTACCACAGCTGATTTGTCAACAATTGTACATACGTATGTCCACATACACAAACTGTTATTGTGGATTTATCAGCTATCACATTAGTGGAGTGCCACGATCTATACACCCAACGGGGCTCGTTCAACTCATATTGCTTCATAAAATTAGCCACCAAAATCACTATGATAAACTATTTATATAATTATCATAACATAATTAGCCTACTAAAAGTGTGTCTGATTAAAAACATAAAACAAAACAAAAGTACACCGCTATCTTTACAAGCGCCTCTCTTTCCCGAGTGGGCCACTTTCACTTCGGAGCGGCATCAGTTATCTCGCTCCAAAATTAGACCTACCATTGTTTTCAATACTGAATCATACTATGTTAGTAAAAGCTAATGTTGCCATTTCATCATGATTCAGTTTCAATGTAGGCATACCTTCATTTATAACCACCCCACCCCAGTTGAATTATCTGCAAATTCATCAATAGATATAATCGATTCGATTGCTCATGCATTAAGTACGCTAATAGCGGTTATTTTGATTAGATGTTTCCCCGAGCTGCAAAGCCAGTAAATCAACTTGCTACCCATGTAGATTAAATGGTCGATTTGGAGACGTTAGTGGGAGTCTAGATTTGTCGCTGTTGTTGTGTTGGTATGCCGACAGTATTAGATTGTAATGAACAAAACCTTTTGACAGCATTGGATCATATGTTGCTTAATCCTGGCAAATCTAAAACACACTTTACAATATGTTACACAAATGAGGCAATGTGTTACGGGTACCAACATCACCTTATTTGGGCAGATTCTTATGATGGCGAAAGGGATGTTCATAAAATAGCAGGATAGTTTTGCTTTTTTTTTGAGACATAATTAATCAGACACACTTTTAACAGGTTGATTACGCTATGATAATTATTAAAATAGTTTATCAAGGAGGTTTTGATGGCAAATTTTTTGTAGCATTGAACAGTTGAACGAGTCCCGTTGGGTGTATAGACCGTGGCACTCCACTACATGTGACACGATCAAGGGGAATGAGGTCGGAAAGAGGTGCAGGACGATTATGTTAGAGTATTCTTTTGTTTTTTCTATTTTTAAAGTTCAAAGTCTGCATCTCTGGAAGCAGATTAATTTTTTGATGGAATTTGGATCAAAATGTGGCATTTTTAAGAATAGAACAATAAGATTGTAAAATCAAAATTGACAATTGTCAACATGACATGGGACTCATTTCCTCTGATCGTGTCACATATCATGATGCATTATGGGAATCCAAATATTGATCATTCATCATTTAGTATCCCATAGTGCATCTAACCGATAATCAATAAATCTTTCTACCTGATTTGCATTTCTCATTTGTACATGATAATCATCACAAGATATTATACATTCCAAGCTTGACACAGCAAAACAAGCAAACTGGCTTCAAAAACTTAGCATTATTTAAAAGAATCTTAAAGGGGCAATTCATGATCCACTTTTCACCCTTAAGGTCACCTCTATCAAAATTGAGTTTTTTAGCTTATATGAATCGTCGACTGGTATATGTTACGACCCCTAAACCATCCTTTCATATGTGCTTGTATTTTTGAGAAAAGTGAGAAAATGTGTCATTTTCTAATTATTGTCGGGGCCCCGACAGTAATTACAACAAAGTAGCCTATGGGGATTTTCAAAATTCTGAAAACTTGGTAACAAATGGTCGGAATCAAGCGAAATTTTCAGCATATATTTATAATGTACTCTTCTTCTTATTTAGCTAGAAAAAAGGTGAGGTTTTTGTCGCATCAAAATCATGAATTGCACCTTTAGATTAAGAAATATTAAAGAAAAATATTACAAAATGCATGTGTTAATGAAGAATTCTGCATACAATACTACCATCAAGTTTCTACCTTTTGATGTAATAAAATTTTCTAGAAGTTTTGAATGTACAATCCACTCGACCTTGAGGTTGCCAATCCTACTCATTTTGCTATGTCATTCACCAATATATATTCTATCCCTGATATTGTTTTTGTTTTTCTAGATGAAACTAGGAGATAGGTGAAAAACACAAAGTTGATTAATATGGCAATTAACAAAAAAAGAGAGGTCATCGGCAAAATATTTACCATGCACACAAACATGGTCAGAAGCGTGTATGTTGATCTGTATTTAAATAATAGAAGTTCAAATTGAGGACCCTAGAACCAGAAGGGGGTTTAAGTCACATTGGGTTCAAACTGAGAAAATAGCACAAACATCATATCATTTGTGTTGTCTTGAATGGTATTGCTGTATCTCACAGTGACTCTTACGCATGTTCTGATCATCAGATTACTACAAAACTTGTACAGAATGTAGAAATGAGAATTCTGTAGCAGGAAATTGACACAACTCAATTTTCAAGATTTTGTGACTTGAACCCCTTTTAGTTCTAGGGTCTTCAATTCAGCTGTGTCATGGTGGTTGTAAAAACATGAAGTAAACAATGTCAAGTGCATACACCAAAGTTGTGTGATCAGTACAGGCTAATGCATCAAAATTACTCTGTCATTCTGGTAACAAACAGCACATCGCAAACAACTACAAGTTCTTCAAAACAAGTCAATATAGCAGTAAAATTAGAGAATTCATGATATAAGGCCAAAAAAAAATATGTTTGTTTGCCCTCCGTGATCGATCCTAAAATGCCAAAAATTTGGGTCAGTATTTTAGTTTATTTTTTCCTTCAAACATATAAAATATGCAAACTCAATATTTTCGATGGGACACGTAAAATTTAGCAGTATAAAGTCACATTTAGTAGTATAAAATGCATATTATATTTCCTCTAAATAATGACCCACAATCTTTGATTAAGCCCTGCATTGCTTGGTATTCACGGTAAAATCAATGGAATGACATCATTCTTTAAAATAAATGTGAACAGTAAAAAAAAGAAATTCGACCGACCAACACAAAATTTTAATTTTTCCATTAGAGGGCAAACAAACAATTTATTTTTTTGGGCCTAATGCAAGTGCTTATTGCTAAAAGTAAGCAAGATCATTTTCAGGGAAAAAAAGCAAAGAAAAAACATTTGACTGCACAATGCACATGTATGGAATTACTGTAAAGGACCTCCTGTTTTGCCATTAATCAGACAGAATATGAAGCAGGCTTACAGCCCAAATTGCCCATTTTCCAATGAATTCAAACTTACAAATGAATATGATCCATGGGTAATTGAAAACTGAGATGGATATTGGTGAAAACTGACAATTTTCTTTCATAATGTTTCCTTGTGAATAATAATATTTGAATAACAAATTGACTTCTTTTCTAAAATCCCAGGTATGAATCAACATAAGTCAAAGAGATCCCATCCAAAAGTTGTTCCTTTTTTTCTCTACAAATGATTCAAATTTTTGGTAGCAACACTTGCCATTGCAGGAATGAAAAAGAAGCATGGCTTTTGACAAATGAGCCTTGTTCAATTCCCCCCATAATAATAATACTAAATCTTTAAATGGAACAACATGTATACAAATATTTACTGCTCATGATAGCAATGGGGCAAAATATCTACCCAAGGTAACTGGAGACCATGGTCCACCATTACTTGACACTGAAATTGGACGGCAATGGCAGTTCCACGATCTCCAATCCGCAAGGGTAGATATTGTTAACAGTCCCAATGCCGGGTCAAATTTATCAAATGACAAGAAGGTTTATTCATGTCATCTGTTTGCTTCATGTTAACGGATTAATCAGATTGTTTGAACTTGTCATAAAATGTTCTAAATGTAAGGCAGACACTGTACACTTCACAACATGTGATAATATGAACATCATTGCTATGTTGCAAAACATAAAGGCTATCTCTAAATAAGCTCCCTGAAAATTGCGTCCAGAATATTCAAACAATCGAGCTTCTACGCCGTCCATGCGTACGCATAATTCAGAATTTAAATCAAATGACAAAGCCGACGCATGACGATCATTGTGACTGGTCAATTTTCTCCAGTGAAAAGAACTTGGCGTGACGATCGCGGTAACAACCAATCACATCTAACTGCGTAAATTGCAGTGGGTACGGCGCAGAGTACTACTTGACAACATGCGTTAATAAGTAAAAAACCCGGGAAACGGGGAGCTCATTTTGAAGGTTGACTTTAGACAGATTTTGAAACCACAACAAAAGAGTACTACTGACATATGTTTGGCTACTTAGTAATCAGGGTTGCATTTAGGTGACAATAATAACATTTGACAGCAGTTTTGAGTGCAATTTGTCATTTAAATGCCGGCCAGCAAGATAAAAAAAAACTCCCTTAAGTGCCGGTTGGTCAGGCTCAGTGCTAGCTACTGGTGACCGGTGCCGACCTGCATAGCCACACTATAACCCTGTTAGTAATAAGCCCAGCCATTTGAAACAACACATTAAATATTGTCCAATTTCATAAGCTACATAAAATGTACCATATTCCACTATTTGTGCTGGCAAATGTGTGATGGCTCACCCCGAAAGGGGGGACTTTGAAGATATCAATTTTGATTTTATCATTTCATCTGTTGCAGCATTATTCAAGCTTTAAAATGACACCTTGTTGAAATTGATCAAGGCGATCACATTTTACAACAGAAAATCTGCTGGAAATTCTTATTATTTGCTTTATTTTATGCTGCCTTTTTCCTCCCATATCGTAAAATGTTTTTTGTCGCAAAGTCCCCCTTTACGGGGTGAGTCATCACATATTATCTAACTTTACTCTATATTGCATTCTCTGTATAAACTCTCCTTAGATAAATTACACCTTGTGTTTTTGATCTCATGATCTTGGATCGTATTATAAATTATTGAACATGATAATTAAACATAAACAAGTCCATTTGACTAGCTACAAGCCAATTGATAACTAACTGAACAAATGGTCTACAGGTCACACCTCTGCGATATAGGGCTAGAATTTTATCATGAGTCCAAGAGTCCACTCTGGCAAAAGTCTCCCCTGAATGAATCCACAAGAACCCACTTAGATTGCTGCAAACTGACAAACATTTAGAGAAACTGAATAAAAGAAAACCGAAAGACTCTTGCTAACTGGGAGAATCAAAGTGGACTCTTTTAGCCCTCTACAAAATTCTACCCCTACAATGATGAACGTATGATGCTACTACAGAAATAACTATTATTTGAGAACTCAAACATATAATTAATATTGATACTTTGCCCCATTTTGTTTTATAGGAACACAGTCAGAGACAAAAGTCAGTGATAGAATTCCTTGGACATTGGTAAACACATTGTAAACAAAAATGTAGGATACGGGTCACATTTACATACAAAATAACCCTACATATTTGTTTCCACTGACCAAGAAATTGTGCCAGTAACTTCAGCAACAATAACTTTGTTTTGTGAGTGCAAGAAAGTGGTATCTGCAGTTGCTGTCCAAATGTGCAATTTATTTATTACTTTGTCACTAGAATGCAATAAACCTAGGTCTGAACACAACAAATCCTCACAATTTGTCTCCCGTATATTAATGGCTCTTGTAATTGTTCTTTAGGCCCTGTATCCATTGGCCGTTCCCATGTTGCATATGCCCTTGTTCCCTGTGCCATTGTCCCCAATTGTCACACGTCAAATGGAGCATCTGACGTCCACAACGTCATTGATACGGCCACTAAGCAAAATAGATTGTTCTTGTCTGTGTGGCAAGTGACAATTGGGGACAATGGAACACCGAACAAGGGCATATGCAACAGGGTAACAGCCAATGGATACAGGGCTTTAGGTGACACCATGACCTGAAAGACCATTTCAAGAGCTACAGACCCAAGACTGGACATTACACAGTGAGCACTGCAAATTTGTAAAAACAAATAGCAGCTATATTGCAGATATGACTTATTGTACTCTAATGATGAATGTTGTACTGATTTGCTGCAAAATATATGATTTAGACAGAAAATGATGAATTGGACACCCGAGTCTGATGCCAATAGACCTTTTCAAAACACAACTTTCAGAGAATTTCCGAAGCTGATTTTACACTTTCCGGCAATTGCTGACAGAAAAAGTGACTCTTCAACACAATATCCAGAATGTTAAGTTCGCGTTCTCGTTAACTGGTTGCGTACGAATTCGAACTTGTAATTAGCGTTAGCACTATTGAGTCACTTTCCGTGTGATCGCCCTGATGTGACTTGATATCTTAAGCTTAATCAGTCGATTTCAAATGGAAATTTCACTCTTTGTGTCGGTGAGCTTAGGGTACCATCAGCCAAAAGTTGTTCAAAATAAGTGTATCAATAATGTAGGGTCTGGTTCTATCTGTTTTTCACTTTTATTGCACTGAAATGCCAGAGAATTTTCGGAAAATTTTGTTCGCAAAATAGTGCATACTAAATGAGCTTGTACGTGACTGGTTAAAAAATTGGCCACGTGATCAATGTTCCGGAGATTTCCGAATGGATTTTGTAAAGGTCCATGATCTTCATACACTGATCGGACAAGTTTCTTTTCCTGGGTTTGAATTGGAATTGTTCTGTTGCTATGTGCCATGATGGCTGACCAACTTGTTTTGATATCAGTACAAGTCAATCCCTTTCACACAATGTGTTTTGCTACGTGCTACAATACGAAGAAATCAAAAGGATACGGTTGCTAGGGAGGGCGCAAAAACAAATCGGCAACCCGGTTCAGATATCTGATAAAGTTGGCGCAGTCAAATTTGCTTCTACTCTTGGTGTCATCGACAAATACCTTTATTCATTCTTTTTGCTGTATTTCTTTGTACTATATCCATGGTTTAAAAGGTATTGAATTATATATGTTCTAACCAGATATCACCAATTTGATTTTGCCGATCACTATACCCATGCTAAATTCATGTTCAAGCGCAGTCATATTCAGCAGCAGTCGACAATCAAACTGAAAACCAGACAGCTTCTCAAGTGCACTCTGCCACTGCATTTGCATCGTTTGAATACAAGAAAATTGTAATTGTATGTGCAGAAGCTGTCACTCTTTATGAATTTGCATTGCACACTAAATAGTTTCTAGTCTTGAATAAGTAGCTCTTGAAATGGTTCTGACCTGAAGAATCATTTCAAGAGCCATGACATGTGAGACAATATTTTAGGTTCAGTTGCATCCTGTAGGCCAAATAATTTATTGGACAGTTTAAACTAGAATCCACAGTACAGGGCCCCATTGTTTGTAAATGCAACCCACGCATGGATTTTTGTTTAAATTGTCCAATAAATATTTGTTTAGCCTATAGTGAAAGGTATTCAACATATAATATATACCAGGGGTCGATTTCACTAACATTACGAAGCATCGTAGCTAACGAAGGGTTCAGCTCGTAACGACAACTAGACTTCACAAAGACGTGAAAACCCTTCGTAAGTGATCACCACATCGTAAGGTATATGAATTATGCATTAGAAAAATAGAACCCTTTGTTAACGTTGCGTGGGGTCAAGAGGTGGTCGTAGCTAACGATGGGTTTTGGTCTTACGATGGGTTAACAATGCATTTTAACATTAGTGAAATCGACCCCATGTGTCCCAAAAAATGGTTACATGTAGGAAAATGATCGTTTACAAAAGTATAGCAGTTGGAGAATATAAACTTTGTGTAACTTATGATACATATCTTTGCTAGATGTTTGCAAAATTTTAATATCACAGCTTTATTATTTTTGAGTTATCAACAAAGATAGATACCTATGTCACAAACATATTTTTCAAAATTCAACAAAATCGTAAGCACGTTCGTTTGATGTAATTTTAACCCTCGTTCAACCCCATGTGAACTTAAAATTGACAGACCTAAACTTAGGTAGCTTTATACCATAGACTTTGATCAACACCATATAGGCGGGCCTCTTGATATCGTGAATTGATACAGATAAGCACGTGCGTAGCTGGACACAGTACAACTGCAAAAGACGAAGCGCGCGTTGTACATGTGACTCGCGCATCAGTATCTACGGCGCGCGTGTAACTAAGAATAATGTTTACTTGCGGCTGAAGAAAAGCCTCATGATTCCAACCTATTTAGTGTTGATCAAAGTATAGTATAGGGTCTCTTCTTCCCATTGATACCAAAATCATGAAAATCGGCGACAAGCTGTTATGTAATTATGATGTTTTAAATTACTTCAGGTCTAAATGCGGATCAGACTTTTGCTAATAGCATCATATAATGCAGATTTTTTTAAACACAAGTTTGCAGTTTAAACAGTTAACAAATTAATGTTACCCATGAAAATTTGAATATGCTTTATGTGTATTCATCAACTTTCGCGACACAACTTGATTGACAGGTTCAATATAAGTGACTCATTCTGGAATGCATGGAATGCAGGTATCCTAATTTGCATAATAAATATACTGAAAGAGAGTTCAATTATTATTAATTTAAAATTGTACCAAATTTGGTTTAATATAAAGTTTGATTTTACACGATCATTTACAAAAAAAAGAATGCACATTTAAATATCACAAAAATGTATGTATTTTGTTGAATTTTGAATAAATGCATTTCAGACATAGATCTACCTTTGTTGATAACTCAAAAACTAATAACGCAGTGATATCCAAATTTTACGAGTATCTTGGAGATGAAGGTAATATAATTTATGCAAAGTTTCAATTTTCCAACTACTATAGTTTTAGCACACGGTCATTTTTCTATACGTTACCATTTTTTTGGAACACCTGGTACATGTCATTTGGCCTAACAACCTCTGTTCGGCGTAACTCACAATTCGGATACGTATCTGAATTTGGATACCCCGTATCAAAATTCTGATAACCGTATCTGAATTTGGATTAAAAACAGCTGAAACGGGATATCAGCTGAGAATGAATATTCAGCTTTGCCGCGCACCATAGCGGTATGTACAAAAGTCAATAACATTATCATCATTTGTCATCTAATTCTAACAAAGTTTTGGCCAAATTATTTTGCTTTCTGTGATCAGGACATGTTTCGAAGCTGTTCCGCTGGAATTGCACAGATGGAAATGACATTTCCACAGATACATTTATAGTAGACGCAAGAAAGATTTTCAACATGTACTTGTCAGCTTGTGCTATCGTTTTGTTACCTGCGCAACGACAGGCGTATCAGAATTCAGATACCCCTCCATATCCTAATTCTGATACGGGTATCCGAATTTTGATACGTGGGTATCCGAATTTTGATACGTGGGTATCCAAATTCAGATACGTATCCGAATTGTGAGTTCCGTCGAACTGACCTCATCACTTTCTATCTTTCTTCTTGTCTGCAATGATTTCAGAACTCTTTCATATCCCAAAATGTGAGTGCAAGAAAGTCGTATCTGCAATAGCTGCCATATGTCATAAATTTGTATTGTACACTGTATAATCTCCAGTATTGGGTCAGTGACGGTGTCACCTGAAGAACCATTTCAAGAACCACTGACATAAGACAGTGAAATTTTGAGAGATTTTAAGATTTTTGTGACAAGGTATTAAATAAATATAACTTAGGGCAGCCATTGCAAATACGACTTTCTTGCACTCACATGACGAAATGCAGCTCCAACTGAAATGACATCCCGAGATTAAATCTCAGGGAAGAAGCAAATAATACATAATGTACTATAATACAAAGACACCATGATGACATTATTTGAAGAAAGATTTGTAGAGCAACTGGGATTTCTTCATCTCTCTTTCTTGTTCCATAAGAAACAGCACATCTCGGAGATTGACTCGCTTTATGCGTGGAATCTGTAGAGATAAAAATAATAAAAATATTTGTACATTCACTATCAAACTAACATCATACCACTTATTCTGCAGCTATTAAATTCTATCTTTTATATCTTAATGGAATTTGACAAGGTCATGTTTGTTCATTATGCAAGAACATGCCTTAGTGTGTTTAATGCAATAATGTTTTGATGTCGCATGTGTCTTATGCATTGAAAGTCACAGCACATGTCGATGCACCATAGATATAGAGTGGAGATACATATATAGAGGACATATGCTATTATTAAATGATAATAATATATCATTTACTGCTTGGTAGTTTTTGTTTACATTCCTACATTAAACTGAATATATTAATCTGAATTTCAGCCTCTAAATAGCGTACTGGGTTATATTGACACAACTAGTCAATGCTTAATGCTGCTTTCATACTTTTGTAGCTTTGCAGCTTTGTTGCTTTGTAGCTCTGTCGTCTGCTTCGTTTCACACTTTTGTAGCTTTGCAGTTCTGTCACTTTGCAGTTTTGCCGCTTCATGTCTCTTGGAAATTTAAAAATCGTAAAACCTTGTCGTGCGACAAATTTTGCCGATATCCGGAATCGGCAAGATTTTTTCAAAAAATATACGTCATGCAGCGACAAAGCTACAAAACTACCAAGTATGAAATCAGCATTATTTTGCATTTTATATGAAATACTCACAAGTTTTCTTCTTGGTGTGCTGCCTGTTGGTGTGAAATTGCCTAATATAGAACTGGAAGTGTCCTGGCAAAAACAAACAAACATAAATTTCTAATTAGGCCTAATGAATATATACAATAACTAGTTATAAATACACAGATGCAGTTGTTTTTAAACACATTATCCAGCAGCAAAATATAGACCAAGACAATTTAACGAAGCAGGTGTCCCTGATGATGAAACAATGGATACATCTCATAAAAGCACAATGCATTTCATGCAATGTTCGTGATCAAATCGTGACAATATGCAAATGTACTGTGCCACATCGGGACAGTTCAAAATTGCAAAAGAGATCGTCATCTGCTGCAGCTATACATTACAAAGAGACAGCTATTCTGAAACAACCTTCAAGGAAACATTAGTGTAGCACTGTTTATTTCAGAAGCGGATCATTGCAATTTTTCCTCAGTGGAATACCAAAGTAATATTTGAATCACTAAGCAGATGCGTGAAAGTAATTTAAAGTGATTTTGGTTTATGCAGATGCCAATGCAGATGCACAAGCTGAAATCATTTTGACTTAATGGTAGCTAAGTGTCAAGTCAAAAACACACACTACTAGCGTCTCTCTACCAAGTATGAAGTCACCATAGGTTGTTATGTGAATGCAAGGAAGTTGTTATTTCATAAATTTGCATTTCACACTTTTGAGTGTATACTTGTCTCAGTGGCTCTTGAAATGGCACTTCTTGTGGAGATCTCACCTGAAGAACCATTTCAAGAACCACTGACATATGGATTGGGAGACAAATTTTGATGTGTTTTTGCATTCCTACGACAAGCTGTTAAATAAACATAACATGTGGTAATCATTGCAGATACAACTTTCTTGCATTCACTTGATGAAGTGCAGTTATAGTATTTTCAATAATTAAATTTCTCCGTTCGCGGGGTTTTTGAAGAACGACGCTTGTTGCTACGGTGGTTTGTGTGAAAGTCGCACGTATTTACAGCGTGTGATTGGCCTAATTCCAGTGCTTGTGAATCGCCGACGATCGCGCGCGTTACGCTCGAGTTAAACGATGCAGTACTCAGGGAAATTTAATAAATGAAAACACTATAACTGATTAGCTTCGATCATATCTACACTTTGACAACATAAAAGAGGCAGGCCTTTTCACATTGTGGAATTGCTAAGCATAGCTGAACAGAGCACAACTGCAAGAGACGCATTGTGCATCGAAAGTGTGACCCGCACATCAGTACCTACGTGTGACCCGCACATCAGTACCTACGGCACGCGTAATAGTGGGATTATGGTTACTTGCAGATGACGAAAAGCCTAATAAATCCTGCCTATTTAGTATTTAGCAATGATCAAAGTATAGCTGTGGAAATTTTGATCCAATAACACAATGCTGTAGGTCATAAATTTAGAGGAGAGATACCTGAAATGTATACCACCTAGTGTGATGATGTCAATCAACCTCATTCCCAGAAATTAGGTTGCACAGGAGGAAAAACAGTAACTTATGCTGACATTGCACCAAAGCATGTATTCACATTTCAAATATTCAAGCACTACAATAAGGCAAAATAAAATTGTTGTGTTGCCCTCCGCCGGCCTGGTCGAAATTGTGGAAAATCCCGACCCGTTTTTTTTTTCTTCACCAAAATTCTTGATTTTTAATATTTCTTGAGTTTTGCCTTATTTCCAGCCACGAAAATGTTCAAAAATGTGTATATTGGCGAAGTTTAAGAGGAGAAAACCTTTTTTTTTATGGTCCTGTTTCTGTTACACATGGCATCTGTAATGGTTATAAAAAAAAAGGGGGGAAAATACCGGCCTGGCCGTCACCACCACTTTGGGCCTGTGAGGGTAACACAACTATTTATTTTTTTTGGCCTAAGGTCCCATGACCCATTCGCAAAAACCTGAATAACCCCAATTTTGATCTACACAACCAAATGGTCCATAGTCTAATATCTCCCCTCTATGATATAAATTTACTCTGTTCTAATCACAGTGCTACTTGACTATGGTTAGCCCTACCTGTCCAGATCCACCAGGTACACTTCCTGGTGTGGGGGAGTCCACTTTCCTCTTCTTACGAGATCCAATAGCTGCAAGTGCTGTCAGGTTCGCCTCTTTCTGCCGCATCTGTTCCAACTCCATGGCTTGCATCTCTTTTGCCCTTTGCTTTAATTTCAGCTGCTCCGGATCTTCTTGCTTAGACCGACTCTGTCAAGGGAAATTGTGGAAATTTGGTAGTAGAAAATAAATTGTAGTACAAAATGGTGTTGAAATATATAACAGAATCTGTTATATATGTCGACATTTTAAAAAATTTAAAAATTTTAAATTTTTTTTACAATTTTACAATTTTTACAATTTTTTAAAACTTTTAATTTTTAAAAATTGTAAAATTTTATTTTAAAATTGCCCTTTGCTTTAATTTCAGCTGCTCACGATCTTCTTGCTTCGACCGACTCTGTCAATGGATATTGTGGAAATTGGTAGTAGAAAATAAATTGTAGTACAAAATGGTGTTGAAATATACAACAGAATCTGAAACAAAATGCTAGATTTTGAATGTTTGTTTGCTTTAATTTCAGCTGCTCAGGATCTTCTTGCTTAGACCGACTCTGTCAATGGAAATTGTGGAAAAATGGTAGTAGAAAATAAATTGTAGTACAAAATGGTGTTGAAATATATACCAGAATCTGAAACAAAATGCTCGATTTTGAATGTTTGTTGCTCTGCTGTTTTCAATTGTTCCTTCGTAACAACTGGGTTTTGTACGTTCTCAAAGTTCCTGATGTGCGATGAACAGTGCATCAACTTATGGGAACTTATGCTTTCATGAATGATGCTCTGTTCAGGATGCACCAATTTGAATTATGGGTTCATTATAAATCAACAATGGTATGAATAATGAATAATAATATTGTTCAGCCCTCAGATCCCAGTTTTCTACTCACAACCCAACCCACTACATGGCATGACAAAACTCTCCAAGATGAGAAATGACGAGAGAACTAGATACAGAAGGAAGATATAGAAGAACTAGAGCCTGAGAGAATTGTCTACCAGCATGGGCCGGCCTCAGAATAAGGCATCTGGTTGTCATCACTGGGCATATACACCAATTCATTTGAAACATATTACAGTTTGTGTTCTACATTAATCTATATCTCAGATTGACGGCCATACCTTGTAACAGTAAGAACCAAGTTGTGGAGGGGAATTGTTACTATAGGCAAAAGAAAAATTTATTGGACAATTTAAACCAAAATCCATGGTAGGAGTTGTATTCACAAACAATGGGCCCTGTACTCTGGATTTTTGTTTACACTGTCTAATAAATTATTGTTTGGCCTATAGTACTACTGAAGGCAAGTTATTGCACTCGAGGATTTTTTGATCTTATGAGTCCACAGGTAATATTACACTTGAACAAAATATCTATCTAGCTCAGCACAAGTCGCAACACACCAGGTCACTGACAAGCACAATTTTTTCAATTAATTGTTTGAAAACATAATACACATAACATTGATCGCTGGATATTACACATGTATGTTAAAAATGCATTTATGTCTCGTCGCACAGGAAACGCTTTAAGGGCCCTGTGGTAGGGCCAAGGAGCAATGCCTCAACAGAGTTAGTGGAGGCAAAGCACCTTGAATCAAAAGGGCTCCTACACTTAAAATATTCAGCTTTAAATGAAAAAAAAATATGGAAACCTGGAGAAATTGTCGCCCTGCAGTCGTCAAAGATGTCACACTCGGTGCAGGACAAACACCAATCACCGATTAACATCCAACCATTGTTTCCTATAAGTAAGAAACTTTACTCTAACTGCTTCGTGCTTCGGAGGGCACATAAAGCCGTTGGTCTCATCTAAAGTGTTCCTGACACACTGTCAGATGTAAAAGAACGTCACTGGCTATTCGAAAAGAGTTGGGAAAACTTTCTTGGTCATGTTGACTATACCTTCAAAAGTATATCATTTCTCTCTAGGACCAGAAAGCTTCGCGTTTGACTCCAATTGGAGTGTTGCGAAGTATCTTAAGCAGAAGCAGAAGCTTACCTTCGCTGCTCTCAAAAGGATTTCCCTTTCTTGCTCATCTCGCCTCTTCCTCTCTAAAGCATCAAGTTGCTCAAACACCTTCAGCTGTGTTTTTACATCACTAGTCACTTCAAACCTTGAATCATTCTGGAGAAAAACAAAGACATTACTATTAGCCACAGAGCCACAGAGTAATTTTGTGCTTGACAATCAAAGTAAACCCTCAACATTTCTATTTAAAGAACAAACAATTAAACCAAGTTAACAGCATGACACTAGCGTGACAGATGGGACTAGAAAAACACTCTAGTTTTTAAGAAATTGCTTTTACTGTAAAAATAGTGTTAATCTTGTGTGCTGTTTCATTTTCTTTTCTGCTGTAAATCATCTATGTATGAAAATAAACCAAAGGGATATTTTCAGGGTTAGTACACCTTTTCACTTACAAAATTCAAGGACTTTCAAGGCCTTTTCCAAGAAGAATTCAATGTCAGCGGCGACCAGCGGAATATGTGTCAGCAAATAAAATAAATTGGTTTTCGCTCATTTTTGGATAAAAATAATTGCATGGTAAATTCTTTTGACATATTAATTTTAAACATTTTTGACATTCAAAAATTCCAGGACTTTCAAGGACTTTTTTGATAAAGTCAGTTTTTCAAGGACTTTTCAAGGCCTGGAAATTGCAAAATAAAATCTAAGGACTTTCCAAGGACCCGTTCTAACCCTCCCTGATTTTGTGTGCAACTTTTCCAAAACACCAAATTTGATTCAAGCTGTTGACATGTTACCATTTTTGATACAAATCAGTTCGGCGGAACTCACAATTCGGATACGTATCCGAATTCGGATACTCTGTATCACAATTCGGATACCCATATCCGAATTTGGATTAAAAACAGCTGAAACTGGATATCAACTGAAATGAATATTCAGCTTCGCCGCGCACCAAACCGGTATGTATAAAAGTCAAAAACATTATCATCATTTGTCATCCAAATTCTAAGAAAGTTTAGGCCAAATTATTTTGCCTTCTGTGATAAGAAGCTATCAGGACATGTTTCGAAGCTGTTCAACTGGAATTGCACAGATGAAAATGACATTTCCACAGATACATTTATCATAAATGCAAGAAAGATGTTGTACATGTACTTGCCAGCTTGCGCTATCGACTTGTTTCCTGCGCCACGACAGGAGTATCAGAATTCAGATACCCCTCCATATCCTTATTCGGATACGGGTATCACAATTCGGATACGATATGTACTTGGGTATCCGAATTCGGATATGTATTCGAATTGTGAGTTCCGCCGAACTGAAATGGTATCTTGCTTTTGATGAATTACTACTTGTTGAGGAGGTTACGAATGTGCAAATGTTTATTATAAATTGAACTCTACATCTTGTGGGGGAAAATATTCATTTTAAGAAATCTAAATCTCAAGCAGGATTTGGACCCCAAACATCCCCCTTTATTATCAGAGCTTTAGGTCCAAAATCGTCCTCTTTATTAATCTGAAGCTCAAGGCCAGTTGGCTTTCAAACAAAGTTCGGACACAAACATGACAATCAGAACACAGTTATTGGATATCCATGCTTTGCGACAAGAAAAAAATGTGAGGA
This sequence comes from Ophiothrix spiculata, assembly GCA_000969725.1. NCBI lineage: Eukaryota > Metazoa > Echinodermata > Ophiuroidea > Amphilepidida > Ophiotrichidae > Ophiothrix > Ophiothrix spiculata. The sequence continues at coordinate 29,518 of JXSR01S017187.1, forward strand.
CATGCAACACTGTTTCCAATCAGCAATCCACAGTACCGTAAACTGGGGTGAACGGTGTGGGTGTGGGGGG
>JXSR01S017187.1:29812-47392 GCA_000969725.1 Ophiothrix spiculata
AACTATGGTTGGATTAGGAATATAATAGTTTACAATAATAAATGAATATAATTTTGTAAATTTCTTTCTTATTCTCTATATTGAGAAAAAATGATGCTGGGGTGACTTTGAACACCTATATCTCCCATATAAACACATGCATTTAGCAGGGTAACCAGTTGTTGCTTACAAATTTTAAAGTCTGGGGTACTGTGTTTGCATTATCATCCATTTTTGAATTTTTATGATCAAAACAATTGTATTTCTGTGGGATAATGACATTTTCTAGTTCTAGGAATGTATTTGCCTCACTTTGTTCCAGGAAAAATGTGTCCTGTTCAGTGACTTTGAACAGCACTTAAAAATCTAAAAATATGTATTTAACATAACAGCTAGTTCTACAAAAATGTAACATGAGAAAGACCATGCCCCAGGAGGTATTTTGAAAGCAAAATATCAGCAACTTTCTATGTTAAGATTAAACAAATTTGGCAAAAGCCGAAAAAAGTGTTCAAAGTCACCCCGGTTTACGGTACTGTGACATTGCATACCCGTAAAGCGAAGTGCATCCGTGTAAATTACACATAGAATTGTGTAACGCAATACTCTAAATTTCCATGTCCGAGAATTACTTGAGACAGTAACAGCAACAAACTCTATTCTTAACAGAGGTAGAAAAAACAAATATATACTCATAGTTTTGTTGTTGCCCTAACAAAAGAATTTGAAGATATACTCTTGGGAATCATACTGCACAAGCAAAATCTTTCACTGCTCAACATCAACATGTATCATTTTTTCTATTTCGTACCATTATATGTTATTCCATGTATTTCTATTCCACCGGACATGTATTTTTGATGGCTACATTATAACACCTTCATAATGCCGACTTTCTTCTGTTGACTTGTTGATCTAAGACGGTGTAGGAAAGTTACGGAAGTAAAGGAGTTTTCTTGATTACTGGGTCATAAGTTTAAAGGTCATGCCCTAGGCCCCTCCTCTGTTAAAGGCAGGCTGTTCCCTTCAGATATGGATGGCTCTTTATTGCCTCTTTGAAACCACTTTTCCTATGCTGTCACAGATCAACAAGCCGTCAGAAGATCAGCTGACCTAAAATTGCTCCCTAGATGAGAAGTGATAATGTAGCCATCAAAAAGGCAAGTCCAGTGCAATAGATTTACAAAGAATTTGCTACAGTTACACAACCCGGGTGATTGAAAACATTCATACCCGCTATACCCCCTCTTACCCTATATGCTTCCATCCGATGAGCAGCTATAGTACACAATTTTCCTGTCAGCAACTTGAGTCTCTCCTGTGTTGCTAATGAGATGAGATCCATCACTTCTGAAGAGGCATTTTGTAAGCCATGTTTTTGACCTATAATAGAAGAGCATTGTTCAAGTCAGTATTTTTTCTTACAAGAAAGCTTTCCTCGTTTCAAAGTACCAAAACTGACATAATCAATCAAAAGTTATCTTTGCCAATATTTAGTGTGAAAAGTAACATAGTGACTCGATTGTCAAAACAATGTTCAGCATGTTTAAAACCAAATTAAGAGATTTATACATGTTCATATGTCTTCATATTTTTACAGGGATGCAAGTCATCGAAGCCAAAATTTCCTGAAATGTCTTCAAATTTCCTGGAAAGAGCACTTTTCCTACAAAATTTCCTGAAAACAACATATTTTTAATAAAATTTCCTGAAAACTTTCATCCCTGATTTTTAATTGTTCAAGTGGAGCCCTCAGATCCCAGTTTTCTACTCACAAGCCAACCCACTACCAGGCATGACAAAACTCTCCAAGATAAGAAATGATGAGAGAACTAGATACAGAAAGAAGATATAGAAGAACTAGAGGAGAGAATTGTCTACCAGCATGGGTCGGCCTCAGAATAAGGCATCTGGTTGTCATCACTGGGCATATACTTTAAAATGAAAGTTACTATTTCTTGACCAAACAAAAAATTAAAAATCTGACAATGCTGCGGTATATTCTTGATGTACTTTATCTCTTGACAATCTGACTGTCATCAGTGGACATGATCAACTAAAATAAAAGGTCTATATATGAATACTATTTTTTGACCAGACATAAAAATCTGACAATATTGGCATATTTTCTTGATGAACATTAACTCTTAGAGCGCAAAAGGCAAAAATGATTATGCATTTAAACCTGACATTTTAAAAATGTTGCATAAGGCAGCTATTAATGAAATCATACAATTGGTGCAAATTGCACCATTTGGCGCTTACGGTGTTAACACAAGTTTATTAAAAGTTCATTGTTGGGCTTTAAATAATGGCAAACAAAAATACCATACCATATTTAGGACATCTCTATGTAATAGTAAAGCCCACAGGAGGCATTATATTTGAAATTATATATTTATCTAACAATGTCTAAACAAGTCAACAACAAGGTCAAATGTGACACTATGATTAGGATATTGACATGGAAATGCTATTTTAGTGATGTGAAAGCATTTTCAGAAATGTGTATGCATTCATATTTAATAAATATAATTAATAGAAGGGAGCTATTGGAGTTGGGATGTTCTTATTCTGGCGTATTCAATTGTCCAAGTGGCGCCCTCAGATCCCAGTTTTCTACTCACAAGCCAAGCCACTACATGGCATGACAAAAGTCTCCAAGATAAGAAATGATGAGAGAACTAGATACAGAAGGAAAATATGGAAGAACTAGAGGAGAGAATTGTCTACCAGCATTGGTCAGCCTCAGAATAAGGCATCTGGTTGTCATCATTGGGCATATACTAAAAACGTTTGCAGTTTACTCTTTACAAGACTGTATCAAATTTTGATACAAAGTGTAATTATAAACCAGAGCATTATTGAAAAATTTGTGAAAATTAGCCATGTAATCAATCAGTGGCCTGATGAAGTCTGGTGGCACCAAAGTTAAAAAGTGTTTTCATAAGATTTACTCAGGTAGTACCTACATGTATAGCAATTTGTCTATTTAAGGCTGGGGTAGACCTTCAAATGGCATACACAGTTTTTTACTCTAACTCTCAAACCAATTGCATAAACTATATAAATGTATGCATTAACCCATTTTTTTAAGCATATTTTTACCCTGAACATGATTATAATATCAGTTTTGACCAAAGAAGTCAATTTTGGTAAAAAAACATATTTATGCCCCAAAAATTTCTGGAAAGCTTAACTAAAGGTTATGGCTTATGCAATTAGTTTGAGAGTTAAGAGTACAAAAAACGTTTATGCTAGTTGAAAGTCTACCCCAGCCTTAAAAGAATTAATTTTTCAGGTGGTGGCGGACAGGCCATTGCCACTGCCAATATTTACAAGACACTGGCAATACCAGCCTATCCATATGAATATTAACGAACCTGTTATCTCCCATATTTGGTCATAATTAACAACACATGACCAAAAACAACCTCGATCAGTAATAGGATATGAATAACTGTATAAAAAATTAGGTTTTTATAAGAAGAAGTGGGGTTCACGCGTGAACCCCGACGGATTTAGAGTAATATAATTATGTTTAATTTTGTGACATCGCTTTTGTAATTTATTTGATCAATGTAAAAAAAGAAGTTTTTGTAATATTTTCAAAACACAGTTCGTGGCTCTGCCAATTACGATACACGTAAAATGTATCCCTAAGTTAACGTTTAGAAATCCCTCAGCCTAAATCAAGTAAATTGTGTCCTCAGCCGCCTGGAATTTTTGATGTACTTTAAAAATCAAAAGAGCTAAAGATAAGGCAAAAAAAAACAAGTTTGTTTCCCGTGCGCCACGCGCATTTCGTTTTGGCTTCTATTTGCGCATTCATTTTTTTATTTGATATCTTAGAAAATGAAAATCAAAATAGCCAATTTGATAAAAAGAACGGGGTAAATTGCAAAATTTTTACTAAAGAAGTGTTTTCTTTTCAACAAAAATTTGAAACCGGACAGGTTTCTTACTGAAAAAATCATCACCCATGCGATTTTTCAATCAAAATTCGCCTCAGCACCTCTTGAAACAATACAAAAAAATGAAAACAAAATAAAATAAAAAAACGCATTTCGCATTTAGGTTTTTTGACCACCTACAGGAAACAAACTTGGGGTTTTTTTTGCCTAAGTTTCAAAATTTGTAAAAATTGCCTACGCTTGATTTTGGTTGAAGGTTAAGCATAGACATAAGTAGAACTCAATGATCATTTATGTATATGTTGGCAATGACCTCAAATGACCAAGATGATGACCTTTGACCCCAAATCTTGTGGGTACATGTGCGTGTACCTACACTAAAGTCGGCGTCACAATTCTTCAGACGATGTAAATAAGCATCCAGAGTACAGGGCCAATTGTTTACGAATGCGATCGTACCCTGCAATTGGTGGTCACGTGACCGATTTTGTCCGAGGAATTCTGGCAGAGACTTTAGTGCTGATTACTTTCAAATCAGTACTGGTTCAAATACCATGAAAGGCCATGAAAGTATGTGGACACAGTGATTAAATTTAATTATGTTCTGGTAACACATTTTTTGCACACACATACCAGTATTCAATTTGGACTGATATGACATCTGGATACCCAAACAGTGCATGTTTCATAGTCTCCTTTCAAAAACTTGTTTCGGTTGGAGCAATTAGAGTTAAACATTAAAATTTACTACATATTTTCATTTATGATGCGGTTAGAATGGGGCTTTTGACATCAACGACAAAACCATGCAAATGGTCAACATGTGTATCATCAAGAGACATATACATGACTTTGCACATAAACGTAAAGTCAATAACTATTAACCAACATTCACAGTAGTATTTGCGTTCATTTCATGGCCGCTAACACTTATCATAGACCTCATCATGTATACACTCTGCTGATATGTTTAGAGAAAATTGAATAATATTGAATAATTGTTCAAGTGGAGCCCTCAGATCCCAGTTTTCTACTCACAAGCCAACCTCAATACATGGCATGACAAAACTCTCTAAGATAAGAAATGATGAGAGAACTAGATACAGAAGGAAGATATATTAGAAGAACTAGAGGAGAGAATTGTCTACCAGCATTGGTCAGCCTCAGAATAAGGCATCTGGTTGTCATCACTGGGCATCTAGACTAAAAAAATTTGCAGGTTACTTAGAGAATAAAAGATAAGATTGATTGCTTTGCCTGTCATCTATCATCTCATAATCCATGGCGTACATTATTGAGTAATGGGTTCCTCCAAAGGAGGTGCCCATTACAAAAAAATAATGTACGCCCATCCATTGTGAGACGATAGACAGGCAAAACAATAAATATAATCTTTTATTCTCATTCTTAGTAAAAAAAATGGAGACATTTTCAGATCAAGAATGAGGTCAATTATTTGCCAAAAAGCAATAGATATTATTAGAAAAATGTACACCCCTATTCAAACATAAAACATTCCAATTCAAGTAAAGAATTGCTCGTCAAATGTGTGCTTACACTTACACCACAATTTTCAATGCGCGGGCCGACTGCGCGTAACGTTAACGCACTGTCATATATTGTCTCATAATGAATCTATAGATAATTATTGCTTATAAGGAAGTAAATTCACACTCATTGACGAAGAATTTTTTCAAACTGTATCAAACCTGTGACTTTGATTCACAAATTAATAAACCGAAGCATATAATGGGTTTATTTGTGACTTTACAGTTTCCATTTTCTGTGAGTTGGAAATATTAACATTTAAAAATGTGAAAACACTTTAGAATTTTGCCTGAATTGAAAAGGATGATTCTGTAAAATAATGACTGTGCCATATCAGGAAGTTGTAAACTTGACTTGTCCAATGTATAAACTTCCTTTGTAAATTACAAATAGAAATGATTTGATTAACATGTACACAGATGGGCAAAAGCATTATAAAAAGTGTTTTTGTCATTTAGCACCTATAGCAATTTATCTATTTAAAAAAATGAAAACAATATATGGCTACATTTTTGATGTAATTGAATTCTAATGAAAAGAGATAAAGAAATGTTTCAAAGTTTGTAAAAACTGACAAAATTCCATTGACCCCTAGCCTGATCAGTCACTTGTAGAGAGGCTTGAACTTAGTCTAAGGTAACATTGAGTTTAACAAGTAGAACTCAGTTACCAATTGTGTATGTTGGTAATGACATCAAATGACCCCTAGATGACCTATGACCCCAAATCTAGTAGGGACATGTGTGTGTCCCTAGCAGTGATGGTTATGTCCAAGTACCATGAAAGGACATGAAAGTATGTGGACACAATGATCAATTACGCACAGGGAACACATTTTTTGCCAAACACACATCATACATCTGGTCTGACATCCAAATAGAGCACGGGATAGGTGTGTGCCCTTCACAGTGATGATTAAGTCCAAAATACCACTAAAGGCCATGAAAGTATGTGGACAGTGCCCATTTAATATTCACCTCTTGAAACTCATTTCAGCAGGAACAATTAGAGTTGAACAATTTACTATGTACATGTTTCCATTTACTGTACATAAGTGGTATTTTTCGCGCTACATTTATTTTTCGCGCTTGTTGCGCAAAATGATAAAAGCGCTGAAATCAATGCACCACGAAAATTATTGTGTATTTGCTGCAAAGGAAATTCCATACTAGCCCAATATTCATGTGCGCGAAACATAAAAACACGTGAAATGGTCCAAAATTGACCGTCGCAAAAATTACTGAGCGCGAAAATATTGGCGTTTACGGTATGATGCAGTTAGAATGGGGCTTTCCCTATGAATGACAAAGCCATGCAAAAGGTCAATAACCTGGCACAGATATCCCTGCATAGTGCAAGTAATGCCAAATGGACACAAGGCCTATTTCAGTTAGCACTGGCTTTCAAATCTTGTCCACTTTGTCATGTGTAGCTATGGTAAGAGACAACGTTGTTGCATATCAAATCTGGCTCGTAGCACCAGCATGTTGTCAAGTTTATTTGGGTAATTAAGTCATTAAATTTCCAAAATCACAAACATTTGAACCAAAAACCAAGAATATAACAAGCACATAAATCATCAAGCAACATATGTCTGTTTACATTATATTGAAAACTTACATTAATGGTTTCGAGTGTCTTGGGCGATTCTCATCTTCAGAATGATTGTTTATCCTTCATCTCGGCTGGATGATGACCACCGATAGAAGGCTCACTCCAGGCCTGGAAAAACTGGGTAACTCGGCCACCTGGGGGCCAGGAAATTCAGGAAGCTTGCGGAAAATTTGTAAGCTTTAATGCGGGAAATATGCGGAAAATGTTGAAATATATCTCAGCTATTGGTTACCGGGAAATTTACATTTTTTCCAGGCCTGGCTCACTCCTACCTCAGTCATCATGACCCCATGTCATGAACAGAGATGAGGGGAGCAATTTTATCAGTGAAAGTTTTGATTCTCTTCTGGGTAGGAGTGAGCCCTCTATTGGTGGTCATCGTCCAGCTGAGATGAAAGGATAAACAATCATCCTGAAGATGAGGGTCATCCAAGACACTCGAAAGTTTCAACTAATTCTGGTTTTGTTATGATGAACTTTAATTCATACTCTGCTGATATGTTTAGAGAAAATTGAATAATATTGAATAATTGTTCAAGTGGAGCCCTCAGATCCCAGTTTTCTACTCACAAGCCAACCCACTACATGGCATGACAAAACTCTCCTCTCCAAGATAAGAAATGATAAGAGAATAGATACAGGAGGAAGATATAGAAGAACTAGAGGAGAGAATCGTCTACCAGCATGGGTTAGCCTCAGAATAAGGCATCTGGTTGTCATCACTGGGCATATACTTTAAAACAAAAGGTCTGTATACTATTTTAGACAAGACAAAAAATCCAAAATCTGACAATATTGGGGTATATTCTTGATGTACTTTATCCCTTGACAATCTGGTTGTCATCACTTGGCCTATCAACTAAAATAAAACGTCTATATACTATCTTTATCAGACAAAAAAAACAAAAAACCTGACAATATATTGGCATATATTCTTGACAACTTTAACTCTTAATCGGGTTTCAAATAATGGCAAACAAAAATTCCATACCATATTCAGGACATCTCTATGTAATAGTTAAGCCCAAAATAAATAAAAAAATAAATACTGGGGATTTATAGTGCGCTATGCCTCCCAGATTTGTAATACCACTCGGCCTCTGCACACTTTACAGGTGTTCGCTGACCACTGTGGCCCAAGTAAGCTTCATTCCACACCAAGCATCATTTCAGGTTCTGCCGCAACCTCTAGGGGCGCTGAACCTTGATCAATCAGCAGTTAGTTCCTTGTCCAAGGGAATTTCAAGCACACTCAACTTTTTGGCACCAGCGGGTTCGAACTCGGGACCTCTCGCACCACAAAAGGGGGCATTTAACCTGGCACTGACGCTGTTTTTCATAATTTCTTAGCTCACTTCAACAGCATTTTGCTACTTTGATCATCACTAAGTAGGCAGGAATTTGAGGCTTTTTTTAATCGCAAGTAAACGGAACACCACATACACGAGCGCCATAGATACTAATGCGCGAGTCACATGTACGATGTGCGGCGTGCGCTGCTTCTCCTGCAGTTATGCTGAGTATAGCTACACACGCTTATCTGCATCAGTGCAAAATGTGAAAAGACCCGGCTATTTGGTGCTGATCAAAGAATATGTTCATAACTGTTATATTGAATTGTCATTTTCAAATTGACTACTTTTACATCTGTGACCAATATAACTGATCATGCCCTTTCAGGGATTTCTATTTCAATAGCGATAGTTCCAACTTTCATGTATGTAGGGAAAATACGAACAAAACAGGAATAATAGTGTTGTTTTATGGATAGTTTTTACAACATTAAAGGGGCATTGGACAAAATTTCGAAATTTTATTTGAGGATGATTTACACTTCACATGCTAGACAATAACACTTAATTAATAAATATCGGGAACATTTTGATCAAAACCTTCAGAAAGTCAAAAATTACAATTTTATTTTGTTTTTTGATCTTGGGTATGAGGCTATTCTCTAAACGTATTTATTGAAGCTATATATAAAGAAAGAGCCAAAGATTCGTTTGTAAAACATTCCGTTCACATCATAGATTGCAGATAAATCAAAAGAAGTTTGAAGTTTGCATTAGATCTCCCAAAAAGGCCAATTTTAAAAATTCAACTATAGAGGGCAGTAGTTATCTTTGTCGACAACGATAATTAGAAATAAAAGAATATCTAAGGGTTTGAATTTGACTTTGAAACTTTGCATACTCTCATTATTACTGCTAATACTTCAAATGATGCAAAAATCTCAAAAAGCATGGGGGAAAATTTGGGGATGATGCTGAACTTGTCCAATGCCCCTTTAACTTTGTTAAATGCCTAGAGGAAATAAATAGGAACATTATGTAAGTCTTGTGAAGGAATTTTGCAAATAAAATCTAGATTCATTGAATGATGGACATACTAAAACCAGTGAAATACACAATTACTATTTTTTTAATTTTTTTTTCGAGCATCGAGCATCCATTTTCGGGTCTCGAAATGTCTGAGCGGGGCTGAAGTACCCGGGTCTCGAATTTTAGAATGTAATTAAAATTAATATATCCAAAGGCCTAATTTAGTCAATTAAAAACAATACTATAAAGTGTTAAAATGAAGCGCCCCCTTTCACCCATGACTTTTGATTATTTTAGCTTATCGGGTTTATTTTTGGTAGATATTAATACCCTCTTAACAATTTATCTTAAATATACATGCATGCATAATTCTGTGCGCGAAGGCTTCTGGCCTAGAAAATTAATGAAGCAGCTGTAAATAGTCTTTCAATTTCAAATTTTGTTGACATTTGACGGAACACTGGTACAATAGCACAAATTTCAATTCAAATTCTGCCGTATATGCATATATACCTGGATTATATCACGGTTCAACTAAAACTGGACCCTAATATGAGTTGCATTAAAGTGGATGGTCCTAATGGCAGATACCGAGGTTTAGGATGTGAAAATAGATTATTGATCCATTGATTATTGGATCAACATGCATTGTGGGACTGAAATGCATCAGAATAATTAATAGATCAATAATATGTGATGACTCACCCCGAAATGGGGGACTTTGCGACAGAATACTTTTCGAGAAACTGGTGAAAACAGGCAGCAAAAAATAAAGAAAATAATAAGAATTTTCAGCAGATTTTCTGTTGTAAAATTTGATTGCCTTGATCATTTTCAACAAATAAGGTGTCATTTTTAAAGCTTAGAAAGTGCTACAACATATGAAATGATAAAATCAAAATTGATATCAACTGCAAAGTCCCCCTTTCGGGGCGAGCCATCACATATACTCTGTACTTACATAATTTATTAACATGCTGGTGGAGAGGGTCTTGAATGAGGAATTTCTCTTCTTTGATAGACCTCATTTGTGTCCCGATGAATTCTGCATTCGTAGCCATAATTCGAGCACTCTCTTCTGACAGATTGACACCTGCCATGGAAGCCACATCGTTGATGTCATCATCATCCCTATCAAAATAATAAAATGACAGTTACATACAAAATTGTTAAGAGAGAAAATTTTTAACCCTTTGACACTGGCCATTCTACATGTATCTGTACCGGTGACCCAGGCCAACCCGACAGCTTAAAATCACTATAAAGCTTAAACAGTAAGGCCCGTATTCCAAAAAGATGTTTAGCTAAACCATTGTTTAACTGCGCATCAACTGTTCAGGAATGATACGCACCATGGCAGCTTTCAAGCAGAACAGTTCAATGAGTCGTGCTGTTGGCGAGAAATAAAACCTTGATTTAGCTAAACACCTTTCTGGAATACGGGCCTAAATATTCAATTATCATGTAAATAAATGCAAATTGACCTATTGACCAAAGTTTCAATGATTCATTGACATCTTCTGATGTAAACAAAGCCATTAAATATTGCCCATGCCTGTAGACGGGCACATCAGGTTTCTGACACTTGCACGTAAAGCCGGTAAACCGGCTCATCAGGAATATGGTACATGCACATGTGCCGGTATACCAGCTCGTCAGGTTCAAAGGGTTAATTGTTAAACAAAACCATCAGTCACAATCAAATGCTTTTATAACCGATGCTTGATTTATTTAAAAATGTTTCAGCCCCTGACAACTTTGTAACAATATTAAATAACAGAAAAATAATCTTTGAGTATATAAGGATCTATAGTACACCTCAGGTACACTTTAATTGAATTTTGAGGCCAATATCTTAAATCACTTTGGTCAATAATGCAAGAATGATGTATGACTGACTTGCGATCTGAGGTACAACTCTATAAAAACACCAGTAAAAAAACACATAAGCACATATTTTATATAGAGGCGATAGCCTCAGTGCCATTTTTATTCCTGCATGGCATTCAGACTTTTGCTGATATACGTAGCATCTTGCGTGAATATTGAAAACATGCACTTTTCTTTGTGTTCTGTTTTTCGTACCATTTGTTTACGGCTTTACGTCCAAAGGCATTTGCTCGCCCAAGACATTCAAACGCCCACACTTTAAATCTGCACCCAATTCTCCCGGCTACAATGTATATTGTGCAGGACTATTATTGAGCCCAGGTTATTTCCAAACAGATACACTGTAAAGTGAAAGTTCCTCGTTTTGGAACTAGTTCTCGTTTTTCTAAAACGAGTAGGGTACTCGTTTTTCTAAAACGAGGAACAAAACAAGTAGCAAAACGAGGTAATTTTTTAAAACGAGGAACTTTCACTTTACAGTGATATGTCATTTGCCTTTTGCATGGTCTGCAGTTTGCGGGTACAGCCATGGTCTTGGGAATGAATTTGCTGCTTTAATACATCGGTGCTGCTTATTTGGAATGCACTGAAATTTATGGGTGCACAATTGAGTCTGCATCTACCAGCGTATGAGCCATACTTGACGCATATGTGCCCCGTCATATCTGAAGGTACCTTAAGGAATAAGGGTCCCAATATCACAATTGATTTTTTGTCTCATCTGAGAGATGAAAGTTTAAGCTCTAAAATGACACCTTGCTTTTGGTTATTGGATGTTTGGTTGCAAAGTTACATCCAAATTGTAAAAGGAATCGGGCTGAATCGGAAGACTATAATTCTGAGAAAATCAAGTTTTAAATTTTTGTACTGAGTAAAACTTGAATGGAGGGAGGATTTTAATCTTGGTTTTTAACACATTTTTCTTATATGATTGTGTATTCTCTCATTCATCTGGGTTGAAATCAGTTCTAGATTAAATTTAATCAAGGCAACCAGAAGTGTTTACTTACTAGGAGTAACCGACGTTGCTTAAACATTTTCCTTATGTTTTGGATGTTGGAACCTGATTGATATGATAGAATACACTTCAAAGGTAATGTTTCTGATGAGATTAGAAATTCGACCTTGGACGTGATTGTTGACTATACACAGCTTCAATGGCCCGAATTTCGTAATATACTATGCCAACCTTAAGGTGAGCTTGAGTCTACCAAGGTACGAGGCTCTTCTTGCGAATCAAGGAAATCCATGCAAAGGGTGAATTCCATGCCTGCCGCCTTTCCATTTGCATTGTGTCTCCAATGTAAAATGACTGCATTTAAGAGGCTGTTAACTTCTATATATGATGTGACTTGGTCATGTGAGTGCAAGAAAGTCTTATCTGCAATAACTGCCATTTTTCATAAATTTTGATTGCAAACTGTACAATGTCCAGTCTTTGGTCTGTGGCTCATTTCAAGAGAAACTGACATATGCGGCAAAAAAAGAAACAAGTTTGTTTCCTGTGGGTGGTCAAAAAACCTACATGCGAAATGCATTTTTTTATTTTATTCTATTTTCATTTTTTTGTATTGTTTTAAGGAAAATTTTGATTGAAAATCCGCATGGGTGATGATTTTTTAGTAAAGAAACCTGTCCGGTTTCAAGTTTTTGTTGAAAAGAAAACACTTCTTTAGTACTAATTTTGCAATTTTCCCCATTCTTTTTATCAAATTTGCTATTTTGATTTTCGTTTTCTAAAATATCAAATAAAAAATGAAATGCACAAATATATGACGCCAAAATGAAATGAGCGCGGCCCACAGGAAACAAACTTGTTTTTTTTTTTTTTGCCTGATAGGAAAATTTTAAGTGAATCTGTGTGAATATTCCTAGTAATCATGCAGTACTTACTTAAACGATGCAGGAGTGGCAGCACTATCGCTCTTGCCTTTGTCTTTCCTGGAGGGTGTTCCTCCAGACCTGGCCCTGGAGTGGCTGGGTGAAGCCTTTGGTGTCGGACCTGATTTGCCTGCTGCAGCTGCCTGCAGTTGGGCTTGTGCACCAATGATGGCATTGTGTGGTAGGAAGATGGTTTTAGTTTGACCACCGATGGTGGTTGTCACTAACTGGCCTTGTGGTTGACCCTTGAAAATAATCAAATGGATTTAGTACGAATTATTTAGTCTGATATCACATGCTATGTTTCCATAAGAAATTTCTTGGCTGAAAATCTGTAACTTTTTTAAAAAGTTGAATATCTCAAATTTGACTGATTATTAGTCTACTGTAACCATTGAATAATACATAAGGACTACATCAACCACTGAGCATAGCCAAAGCCTCAGAAACAGGTGAGCATTTGCATAGCCCATGGCTTAAGGCTGGGGTAGACCTTCAAAAGGCATAAATGGTTTTTGTACTCTAACTCTCAAACTAATTGTATAAACTATATAAAAGTATACATTTTTAGAAGCGGAATTTTACCCTGAACATAATGATGATATCAGTTCGTGACCAAAAATGTCAATTTGGGCAAAAAACATATTTTTTGCCAAAATTGTTATTTTTGGTCAAAAACCAATATCACCAATATGTTCAGAATAAAAATCCACTTCTAAAAATGTATACTTTTATATTGTCTATGCATTTAGTTTGAGAGTTAGAGTACAAAAACCATTTATGCTAGTTAAAGGTCTACCCCAGCCTTAAGGGGCAGTTTCAAAACTTTACTGGCAGATGACGGCTTGGAACCGGCAGTTACCATTATAATAGCAAAAGGCAAGTCATCTAGGCCATCGGTTCAGGGAAGTCAAGCACCACTCAAGTTTTGAAGTGCGCCCTAAGCAATTGACAACATACACATCACTTGTTAAGGGCACAGTTAACTCCTCATTTTCTGAAATATTCAATGCTTTGTAACTCAGTCACCGATAAGTAAATCCATATGACATAGGCCAAAAATGACAAAAGAAATCATTTTGGACCTATTTTTGGCAATATTTCAAAAATTAAAAAAATCAAAAATTTGAGAAATGCGTTCCTAGACATGTGTTTCTAGATTCTTAAAAGCATAAGAGGCCCAATTTTTTATTTTTCTAAATTTAGTTAGGTTGTTTACAAATATAGTGGTCCAAGAACAAGGGTTTTTGGACCTTTGGTCAAAAATCATACATTTTGGTCCAAAACTGACCTAACCATCATCTTCTACATGAAAATCTACATCTGAAAATGTATACTTTTATATGGATTTAATTATCGCTTGCAGAGTTACAAAGCATAATATATTTCTGAAAATGAGGGGTTAACTGTGCCCTTAAGTACATCTGCATTCCATTCCAGGTAAATGTAAAATAAAACGGAGCAAAATACCCATGATGTGTTACACTACACTCCCGAAATATCAGTTCTGCGAAACTCACAATTGGGATACGTATCTGAATTTGGATACCCACGTACATTTTGTATCCAAATTGTGATACCCGTATCAGAATTAGGATATGGGGGAGGGAGGGTATCCGAATTCTGATATGCCTGTCGTGGCGCAGGCTGGCAAGTACATGTAGAACATCTTTCTTGCATCTATGATAAATGTATCTGTGGAAATGTCATTTCCATCTGTGCAATTCCAGCGGGACAGCTTCGAAACATGTCCTGATAGCTCCTTTTCACAGAAGGCAAAATAATTTGGCCAAAACTTTCT
Source organism: Ophiothrix spiculata (assembly GCA_000969725.1). NCBI lineage: Eukaryota > Metazoa > Echinodermata > Ophiuroidea > Amphilepidida > Ophiotrichidae > Ophiothrix > Ophiothrix spiculata. The sequence goes on from JXSR01S017187.1 coordinate 44,761, forward strand.
TAGAATTTAGATGACAAATGATGATAATGTTATTGGCTTTTAAACATACCGCTATGCTGCGCGGCGAAGCTGAATATTAATTTCAGCTGATATCCCGTTTCAGCTGTTTTGAATCCAAATTCGGATACGGGTATCAGAATTTTGATACGGAGTATCTAAATTCGGATACGTATCCGAATTGTGAGTTCCGCCAAACTAATATGGTGGGGTTAAAATAAAAAAACATCTCCCTATATCAAATACAAAACTAACGAAATGCAAAAGTATTCACATGGGTTCACATCTCAAGTAACAGCACAAACATCATACATGACCCTGCAACATTAATTGTCAAAAACATTGCATTTTCACGAATTTTTATCACACTGCAGCCATGCAAATGGAAAAGTACATTTAACAGATCCTACATTTTAAAGGGCTGTCACCATTTAACAGTGTTGAAACAAGCAAATGCAATTTTTTTTTTCTAGGCGAGCTGCTAAATTTGTTTTTATATCTCATTTACTTTCAATGTTGCATGAACAATTTGCATACGGTACCTGACCAACACCAGAGTCGAAAGAAATTGACATTACTGGCATACTTTGCACAAGATCTTGTCGTTCTATCTATATGGTTGAAACAGACTAAAGTAAGCAAGATTTAGCCAAAAAGTGTGGCCCTTTTTTTTTTTTAAAAAGGTCAAAAAGTGTGAAAATGTGCGATCCCCTGTTTGTCAACCAAAAATAAGAAACTTCTTGGCAAACATGGATTAGATGCTTACGTCATGCGATCTATTTTAGTCGAACGAAAGAGTGAAATGACCAAAATCTAGGGATTCCGAGTCCAAAATAATTGTATCGATGATAGAGAAGTTATTTAAATGCATTTCTAACACATTTTACATGAATACTGACACAATACAGGGTCTTGAGTCATCTATTTCAGCCTAGGGTCATACAATAATGAATTTATGATCATTTCTTGTTTGTTTATTGATGAAATAGTATTGGAAAAGAGTGTTTGGGGGAAATCTTGAAAAATTTTGATGGATCTAACAAAGCGTGATGAACCATAAAAGGCTTGAATTATGATGCTTTTGCGCGATCGCGCTAAACCCTGAAGCTTATACTAAAGTCTATCAGTATCTGGGACTTGAGTAATGGGACTTATAAATGTAATTTTCCACAGGGGTGTGAGAGTCATGTGATAAAAATAGCTGAAAATAGTGACAAAATACCAAAAACAGGCTGAAAATGAAAGAAAAAGCTCAAATTATGACTCTTTTGAAGGCATTAAAAAAGCTGAAATCAGCTTAAAAGCTGAACTCTCACACCCCTGTTTCCAGCAGCAAATAATAACAAAAGCTTGCAACATATTACAACCAATTCAGCATTCTCTTGGACATAATCACCTTACTGTTTACCTGAGCCTTAGCTTTTGCCGCCAGCTGCTGCAATTGCTGCAGCCCGGCTTTACCGTGTCTCTGCACGATCTGCTCAAGTTGCTGCGCAGACACGTTGATGGTCGCCGTCTTCCCACCAGCTGCGCCTCCCTGATGAGCCCCTGTCGCTGCCGTCGATATCAGGTTTAATTGTTTGGTTGATGAGCCGACAGTGACAGTGGCAGATTTGGAACTCTTGGCCGACGATGCGGCGTTAGGCGCTGAAGCGGTGGAGAGTGCATGGGGATTGATGCCCTGAAGTGTGGTTGCTCCAGACCTCTGTAATGTCTGACGAAGTAATGGCAAGCTTTTCTGTAAAATTTAAAATAATATTTAAATAGTTATCCTATTCAAAGACCAGGTGCAAAAACTATTAAAGAAATACACAACTTTAGTTGGAAAAGCTTGAAGAAAAAGAAGAGACACAAAATGGATTTTGAGACAGATTTGGAATATAGACTTTTTTGAAAACATATATCAGAAAAAGTGCTAACTTGCCAAGGTGTACCTTGGTCCACAAAAAATGCTCTCTAATACTGTTCATCCGAGTTTTAACTCTAAGAGCGCCGATGGCAACAATTTTGTGTTTTCATTGATAGCTGCTTTTTGTTACATTTCATTGTTTCTCTGAATAACACATTTTCTGAAGATTTACTATTTGTATACATGATCTACTCTCAGAATTGGTAAGTTTATTTGTAAGAAGCAATAAAAGTTTTGAAAACTATGGATGTTTTTGTGATCGGTTATGTATTTAAACTTGACATTTCCAAGATTTTGCTATAAGGCAGCTATTAATGAAATCATACGATTGGTGCAATTTGCACTATTTGGCGCTTAAAGAGTTAAATAACTGTAGATGTGGATATGGTTGTATCCTGGTTGGAGAAACAGTTTAAAATTTCAAAAGTTGTCGATCTTTGCTTGAAGCCAGTTCCACTCAAGTACATTTATCATGAAGGAGTTTTTTATTAGCGTTGGGTTTTTGCTTCCGTTTGTTGGAATCTGTGCCCATGTCCTCTTCTGGTACTGGTGAATTTAAGTGGACGTAATCAAAGTGACTCGTATATGGCTACTTGTCTATTTATCATTTTGTGGATACTTACACGCTAGCCTATTACAAGCCATTGCTGTTTCTGTCTATATAACATACTTGTCAGTGCCAGAGTATTTACAATAATTTTGGTAATGATGGGATCTTTGCCATCT
>JXSR01S017190.1:9746-23782 GCA_000969725.1 Ophiothrix spiculata
TTTTGTTTGGACTATAGAACTGTTGGTTCTGGTCGGTTGCCATTGTTGCCAATGACAACTGGCTAGAACTGGCAGTTCTGGGCAGCTCATTTTAAGTGGCCCATCAGGGATTATCCCCAGGATTATCGGGTGGGCAGAGCAAGTGTCATTGGCTTGACAAAATGGAAATACAACAAGGAATTGAACAAGAGGAATATGTGCTCATTTTGACTACTGTATTTACCATAGATTTACAGGGGAGATACTGAACTCAACACCATTTTTTCGGCATGGAGACAGAATTGGGGATTTTAGTTTTTGCCGTTGATGCATTGCATCTTGTCATTATGGGCAAATATTGAAAACATTTTCCATTTTATCATCTTTTCAATATCTTTTAAATTTTGAAATTTGATTAAGCAATCTTTAATTTCACTATAATTAGACTGCATCATGGTTATGACACTTTGCCAAAAGGAACAATAATCATATTATGTGTTTATGTATTATGTTGCCATGTTTCTATTGAAGTATCTAGATCAATTGCTAATTAGTAATGCAATATCTTTATATCGGAACTTGCCATAGCCATGTATTGAGAGTTGAGAGTCACAAGGCTGTATCTGCATTTCAACTATCGCAAGAACAAAAAATTTCAAGACCTAATTGGTCTTTTCAGATGAACGATCTTGTACACATGTGTAATTCAGTATGTAAATTGCCCAGTAACTGGTTCATGCACATCCCTGACAACGGTGTATGCTATACTTTTGTGTGGTGATCATTTCAATCATAGTTCAAGACTAGAAAGGGTGAACCAGTTGTTAGGGTGATAATCAGATTACACATAAAACTTTGAGACTGAATAGATAAAAGCACCATCAGGTCTTGACACATTTTGACCTAGGGATTGTTGCCTTACAAATACGGCCTTGTGGCTTTCAACCCGAATATGAGCCATAGAGTCAGACCAGACTGCAGAATGAAGGAGGGACAAAAAGCATAAATTTAGATTTCAAGGCATTTAACTTTGGGAGCCAATCTTAGCTGTTATGGTTGAACGATCAAGGTTCAGCACTCTTAGATGTTGCTTAATTTAAAGGACTTAGGATGATGCTTAGATTGGAATGTAGCTTAGTTGTTAGTTGGGACCAGTGTTCTCGCTTAGGTTTTTAAGCTTGCACCAATTGGAGCAATTTTGACAAAAGTTGAAGAGGTGTTTGCACCAAAATTATGAGCTGATGAGGCTAAAATTTTAATTGAATAAAGCCAGAAAAACAGTTTTTGCACACATTTTCAGAAACCAGTTGCACCAATTTTCCAGGCTCCTGCGCTAATGGTGTACCATACGGCCTTAGCAGGAACACCAACTGGAACATAGTGGCTAACTGTGAAGTCAATCAATCAATCAATACAAGTACTTGCATAACATGCATACCCCATGAAGGAGTCTATTCGTACAGGGGACCCACGACTTTACGTGACTGTAGAGTAGAGTAAAGTTTCTTGTGCAAGGAAACAAGGAGATGAAAACCGCCCGGCCCGGGGATCGAACCCACAATCTCTGTATTACGAGACCCGTGTACTGAGGGTGCGTGGAATTTTAAATCAGGGCAGCTTAGCATACTATAAATACCCTATATTTAAACTTCTGAATGAGGGGATGTGGAAGAATAAGCGTAGCACATGTACATTCAGGCCCATAAAGACATTTTAGAAAGAATCCCGGTTTGTGAATTCATAGTATCTTCTGTTTTCCTTACATCTTAAACACATAAATATATATTGTATACTGGATTCGCTATAATGCTCCTGGGGGAGGCACTCATATTTGAAATTGATGGGGATTATCCCCATCATTAAAAATAAAGAGTGTCTCCCCCAGAACACATAGCGGACACTGTATACTTCTATCTATGTGGCCTTAGACACATATTATCTTGAAGATATTTGATCATTGAGTGTGTTATTAATGAGATCTGTCGCTATTGGAGCATGTCCCAGTTTGCCAACCAGTAATGTAATCCATCTGTGCTATATATGTCACTATTAAGCACTGTCAGATACAGCAGTATACTCCTTGACAAAAAATGTGAGTGCCTCCCCCTGAACTTATAGCGAGTACTGTATACTTCTATGTGGCCTTATACACATCTTGTCTTGAAGATATTTGCTCATTGAGTGTGTAATTAGCGAGATCTGCTGCTATTGGAGCATGTCCCAGTTTGCCAACCAGTACAGTAATGTAATCCATCTGTGCTATTTATGTCACTATTAAGCACTGTCAGATACAGCAGTATACTCCTTAACAAAAAAATCCTCAAAGCTAAATGGATGCATCATGGCAGGATGTAGTTGACATGGGGTGAATCAAAAGAATACATCAGGACCTTCCTATCACGTCTTGCTTCCAATGGGATTTTTTGTATGGGTTGTGATGAGAGGGTTTTGGGATGAAACTTGTCTGAAATGCAAAATGAGGTCTGCTGATTGTGCTATATTTCATCCCCAAACTCGCTATTTTAAACCTGTACAAAAAATCCCATTTGAAGCAAGGTATGATGGGAAGGTCCTGATGTCTTCTTTTTGGGTGAATCAGCGTGTGTGATGTAACCCTGCATGGTGTTTAACTGAGGGTTAATATCAGGATATAATCAAAGTGGTCCAGGTATCATTCTTATAGGCTGTGTTGATATAAAATTGGATTGAGAGGTATGATACCTATTAAGCACTCTCAGATACAGCAGTATACTCCTTAACAAAAAAAAATTTCAAAGCCAAATGTTCTGCATCCTGACAGGATGTAGTTGACATGGGGTGAATCAGCTTAAGTGATGTATCCCTGCATGGTGTATAACTGAGGATAATACTAGGGATAATCAAGGTATAGTCCAGATATCATTCTTGTAGGATGTGTTGTTATAAAATCAGATTGAGAGTTGTGGTACATCCCGTCAAATAAAGTCTGGAAGGAGTATATCAAATGATTAGTGCCAATGATTTGAGTTGAGACCAAATACAATTTCACACTAGATTGCACGTAATGTTATTGAATTGCCATATATACATTGGACCAAATGTTTGCTACCCGTTCATACTTTTAAGTTGGATGGCAAATATTTGGTGACGTCACAACCAAATGTTTGGTAGGAAAAATTTTGTTTGGAGGCCGACTATGGTTCGGCCTTTTCTGTGATACTAGGCATGCATGGATTACATTGATACAATAATAATATAGGTATATTACCAATAAATTGTAATATTTCTTGCTAAATAGCTCAACGGAGGAGTACAAAGTATTCATATTTATTCATATCTTTATTTCCATAAAATACATAGAAAATATAACATTAATACAAAATAGATTTATGGAGAAAATGACTGGAAAGCCAGCAAGGCCTGAAGATAGTCCTTCCTCGGAATGAAATGACCTAAGTTCCAGACAAAGACATGGTCAGAGAAGTATTTGGAGATTTAAGTTTAATTTGGATACACTGTGAGGTTTCAAATGTATTACTCTCGTGGAGTTCTACTTTTAGGAATGAGTATATAGCTGGGTCTTCATCTAAATAAAAATCATATCATGTTCATGCAGGCCTATCAAATATTGAAATGTATAGTGAAATTCTCATTGCTGGGAGAAATGACTGTTAGTATATTTAGCCCAGATCATTATTATCATGATCAATGTCATTGCCATATGTATGACATGTAAGCTATTTCCAAAGTGGACTTGGATTACATGATTAAAAACAAATGGGAATTTTGAAGTCAATGTTCCAGACAAGATAGAAAATAAACTTTGGAATATATGATGGTGGAGAAAAGTATTGATTGCAAATCAGTGGCATGCAATGAGAATCTCAGAATCTTTGTCTTGGTAAAGCATCGAGATTTTACCAAGTTTGTACTAATCATATCTAAGGGCGGTAAAATATTCAGAGAATAAGATCTTTACATTCTGGGATATGATTTGTAAAATGTACGGTCAGAACAAAAATGAAGATCCTAAAGTTGAAAATATTTTAACTTGCTAGCGTCTTGTTAGTGTCTTCATTACATCTAAGATCAAGCCAGACACTAGTTGCGTCTTAAATGAAACTGGGAATTTATAGTGCGCTATCCCTACCAGATTTGTTGTTCCACGCGGCCTCTGCACACTTTACAGGTTTTCGCTGACCACTGTGGCTCAAGTAAGCTCCATTCCACACCAAGTATCATTTCAAGTTCTGCGACAACCTATAGGGGCGCGGAACCTTGATCAGCCCGCATACGCCATCGCTGCTCAGATCAGTCCCCAGAGTTTCGTGCGGGTTTCCACAAGACAATTAGCAGTTAGTTCCTTGTCCAAGGAAATTTCAAGCAAACTCAACTTTTGGCACCAACAGGGTTCGAACTAGGGACCTTCCGCACTGCAAGTGAGCACCTAACCGTTTCAGCTAACTTGACTGCTTAAGTCTTGTAAGCATATAATGGGTGTCATAGATTTGACATATTTAACTTCACTCTTCTTACTGTTAACACCAATATTTTCGTGCTCAGTAATTTTCTTGCACAGCCAATTTTGGACCATTTCGCATGTTTTTATTTTCGCGCACATTAACATTGGCAGAATATTGAGCTTTCTTTGTAACAAATACACAGTAATTTTCACAGTGCATTTATTTTTGTGCTAAATTAATTTTGCGCAAAAAGCGCAGAAAAAATGTAGCGCGAAAAATACCACATATACAGTATCTTATTCTGGACTAGACAAGTGTTCTTGCAATTGTTGTACATAATGAGAATGTACAATTTATGCAAGGTACATTTATGAGACTTCATGATAATTATGATAAGACTTGTTAAATTTCTTTTAAAATTTATTTTCACTTAGGAGATTGATAGGAGTAATGGTTACTGTCGTGTTCGTGAAGTGCAGAATATGCCTACCAGTCCTGCAGCTGAGAGATCAGCGGTTGCTATAACAACCAGGGTGTCTCCTGTAGCCAATCGGAGGGCGGTACAAGATGAAGATGAACATCCGCCGGCTGTACCAGAGAAATTACCCGATTTGGAGAACGGAATGGACGTCTGTATGTCACCTGCCAGTCAGGGACATCAAAGGTGGGGTTTTTACTTATGCATAGAAACTTTTCTGAGTTGTACGAGTAGAGAATGAGACTTGTGAGGCTTAGTGTGTAAAGAGGCCAAGACGCACTTAAATTTGATTTGTGACATAATGAAACACTATCAATAATGTTGGTAACATGTACCTAATATGAAGTTATTTGTGCATGTGGGTATCTGATAATCACTTGGTATAGAACCATGTAGTTGTTGCATTCAGAATTCTTTGCACTTCATGAAAGAGCATTGCTGGACTCCAAACTCTTAACCAAGCACAAACAAAACACTGGTATTGAAAAATATTGATCAATGAAATCTTAGGGACTCAAGATATAAAATAGTTATTTCTTCATTGAGAAATTTGAGCACTAAAACTCTTAGACATGAACAAAATGGTCACAATGACTGTGACATAACATACCAAACTAAATTTATTAACTGCAGCATGAAAATTCCATTCCATTATAGGTTACCAAGCATAGGCAGCATGGGTAGCGGTGGCTCAGGCATCTCAATAGGCCTTGTAGACAGGACATCCCCCGTACCCCCAGCATCACCACAACTCGGCAATAACCAAGCAAGCCTCGCAGCAAGTATTGCAGCAGGGACAGCGGCGGCAGCAGCTGCTGACTTTGCTGCTGATCAAGCAACTCAACCCACCAATGCACCAGTCAGAGAGAAACCTTATACCCAGGTATGTTATATATTACAGCATTATTTTGCATGGAGATTCTGAATAATAACAGCTCTTACAAGCAGCAAATGCAGCAGAATCATCATAGTCTAATGGCCGAAAACAGACCTATATCATACACAACACAGTGATCTTAAAATAACTTGCATTGGCCTTCAGGTGCAATGAAAACAATAAATACTTCAGCCAGACATTCCTTCATTTTCTTACTTTTTAGCAAGAAGGAAATCTGTAAAATGATGAGCTGTTTGTCATCTTGTGGTGGCTTGAACACCTAACATCTCACATGATTTTGGCATCAAAATGTTTTGAAAATTTGCTAGAATCAACATTTCTGAGAACCAGAATTTTTTCCATAGAGTTGAATGGGTCAGCAAGTCAGCAATTGTTTTCGCCACGATAAGGCCTAAAAAAAAATTGTTTGATTGGCGTAACCCGACCTACCCTAATTTTACCACCGACCCTAGATATTTTTATTTTTTTGAGCATGGTAAAAAACCTCCAAATCCCTAATTTGATGGGAATCGATTCATGGGAGCCCAAGATATGGCTTGCATGCAGGACATTCAAAAGGACAAATAAAAGATGTGTTACAGAAAAAGTGAAGATGTTTTTGTATATGTGCCATATATTTTGTGTTCTTGTATGTGAAACATAGACTTAGAAAATAAGAAAAAAAATATTAAAAAAAAAAATCCGACCTACCTACCCTATTTTTATGCCTCCGCCAGAGGCATTATGTTTTCTGGTTGTCCGTCCGTCCGTCCGTCCGTCCGTCCGTCCTTCCGTCCGGGCTCGTTTCTCGGAACTGGTGAGGCATGGAGCGATGCAAGTTGGTGGACTGGTGGTAAGGGTGGCTAGTAATTTTCTCTGAAAGTTTTGGCGCAAAATATGCAAATTTAGTCGGTTTTTAAGCAGAAAATATGTGATTTTTTGTGATTTTAGGGACTTAGAAATTTTCCGAAAGGAGCATTTGCTAAAACTCCACTCCTTCAAAATTTTAACCCCACCTTATTTTGATTGGCGCATCACATATGCGAAAATCGGCCCGATCGGCCATTTAATTAACGAATACAATCCGTTTTAAGATGGCGCTCTTACATGTAATCCTTTATAATTTCATAGATACAATGGGCAATATCTCCTCAACGGAGCAGAATTTTATTTTACGCGTATCTCTAAAACCGCATGGCCTACGTTAATGATATTTGGTGACTGGGTAGACCTAGAGCCAAACTCGATCCAGCAACAATTTCGGAGCAAAATATGCTAATTAAGTACCTAATTTGCATAATTTATGCATGAAATGGTTTAAATGGCATATTTTACAAACCGTCCACCTTACATTCATGAAATTTGGTGGGTAGATAGGGATAGAGCTGCGCTTGTGCCAGCTGCAATTTAAGCGCAAAATATGCTAATTAAGTACCTAATTTGCATAATTTATGCATAAAATGTAGCATAATTTATGCATAAAATGCTTTAAATGGGATATTTTACAAACCGTGCACCCTACATTCATGAAATTTATTGGGTAGGTGCGGATTGAGCTGCGCTTATGCCAGCTGCAATTTGAGTGCAAAATATGCTAATTAAGTATCTAATTTGCTTAATTTATGCATAAAATGTTACTTATTTTTCAACTTTGTCCAATTTCAAAGGTTAAGGTGTCAAATTGTTAGTCATGGACCAGCGATCAAAAGTGTCAATGGTGACCCCATCGTCCGACCTTAAACTGGGGGTCAAAGGTCAAAAGAAAGGTCAGATTTCAAAGGTTTGGGTCAAAGGTCAAATTTTCAACAAAGGTGGAAGGCGGAGGCATCGTGATCGACACTCTGTGTCGAGAACCGCGCGGCCCGAGAACCGCGTATTCTAGTTTTTTCTATGTTACGCCAATCAAACAATTTTTTTTTTGGCCTAATTGGATGGACAAAGGTCCCAAATGTAAACAAGGTGACCGGATGCCCGCTACTGGCCATTGTGAGTAAAAGGTTTTCAACACATCTCTAGATAGCCACTCAATGTTTCAACTATGATGAGTTGAGACTTGACCCATCTGGTCTCTTGATAACGTCTGTCTTCAGTTCATTGACTGTATCCAGATGGCTCATGGATGTGGTCATATACATGATTAAGATTGAAAGCTCTACCCCTTATTGTGTACATACAGGATTTATACAGTCATAAAAGTCACATGTACGTGATAAAGAGACTGGACAAGGTGGGTCTTGAAGCATCATAGATTAGAATGATGAGTTAAATGACTATAATAACTTGGGTGAATCCAACAAAATCAAACAGCAAAACATAAAAAAAAGTCAGATCTCATAGAATGCAGTTAAAAGTGCTCCGAATCACTGCTGAGGCATGCAGCAAGCGTTTTGTGGTTGGCCATTGTAAGACATGTGAGCGGGGTTTGAGTGTCCTGATATCAAATTCTAGGGTGGAATGCTATTAAGATCTAGGCATCTTTAAATTGGAGTTTCTGAGGAATTATTTTTCAGATGAATCATCTCACACCATCTTATAAATGTGTATTAAGCTTCTATCTTAGCAGCTTTCAGGTTTCCATTTCGGTGAAATATTATCATGGGAATGGTTTCAACTTTTGTTGGATTATCAATATCCATTTAATCCCAACATACAAACAAAATAACATCAAATTGTGTGTAAAAATAAAACCCAACAAAACTTTCTTAGTTGCACTCTCAGCATGCCAAATATTTGCATGGGGTAATTTTCACTATGACATATGGATTTATACACTCAATTTAGTAGTAAAGGAAATGAACTATATTATCATGTTAGCAGACCACAAATTAATTGAAAGCTTGTTATAGCAGTGAAGTCAGTGTGGATGAGTAATCTTATGGTGTCATCCATGCTATGATCTCAGAAATAAACAGTGACTTACATGCTGAAATGTATGAATGGACTTGTTTTAAAGTAATGCTTTGTTCAAGTTTAAGGTATTGACCATATGTTAAGATTGAGATGACAAACTGCCTGTACGGCTGTAGTGTAATCACATCGTCAGCCGGGGTATTTGGATGCACCCAAATTGCACCCAAATCAACTTTGAGTGCCTAACTTTTGGTTGCATGTTGAGAAAAATTGTGCAAATACTATTTAAAACTGAACATGAGTGAAATATGAGTGCAGGTTTACAACTTTTTCAGAATAAAAGCATCATTGACGTGATCGGGATAAATCAGGTTACCCCTATGCTTTGACTTTGAGTTCAGAATCCCTGTCTTGGATTGAACACCTAGACAAAAACTCTGAAACCAGCTTGTTTTGAATATTAGGCCAAAAAAATAAATTGTTTGTTTACTCTCCCATTGGAAAAATTAAAATTTTGGATCGGTCCGTCAGTTGATCTTTTTATTTTACTCTTCACATATATTTTAAATACGGATGTCATTCCATGGATTTTATCGTGAATACCATGCAAAGCAGGGCTTAATCAAAGATTGTGGGTCATTATTCAGAGGAAATATGCATTTTATACTACTAAATGGGACTTTATACTGCTAAATTTTACATTTTCCATCGAAAATATTGAGTTTTCATATCTTACATGTTTGAAGGGAAAAAAACACTAAAATACCCGACCCAAATTTTTGCCATTTTAGGGTCGGTCGAGGAGGGCAAACAAACATTTTTTTTTTTGGCCTTATTGTTATGCTACCCAGTACTTCTTTAACATCATTACCATTGTGCTATCCATCCATGGTAATTATAGGTTATATTTTGATTAATAACTTCCCTATGCTAACAAGCAATTGAATACGCTAGAATAAGAACATCCCAACTCCATGTGCTGCCTTCTGTTAATCATATTTATAAAATATAAATGCATACACATTTTTGAAAATGCTTTCACATCACTAAAATAGCATTTCTATGTCAATATCCTAATCATAGTGTCATATTTGACCTTGTAGTTTACTTTTTTAGACATTACTAGATAATTGTTATAGTACATAATTGCTATATTAAACAGTCATAATAAGAACATCCCAACTCCATGAGCTCCTCTCTGCGACTATATGCTAGGAAAATTATCTAACAATGTCTAACAAAGTCAACTACAAGGTCAAATGTGAGACTATGATTGGGATAAAGACATGAAAATGCTTTCTATTGATTTGAAAGCATTTTCCGAGATTTAGATGCATTTATATTTTACATAACTTAACAGAAGGAAGCACATGGAGTTGGGATGTTCTTATTCTAGCGTATTCAATTGTTGAATACCGTGTCATGATATAGACTGGTTTGAACTAGAATAACCCTGCAGGGGGACTTTGTAGTTACAAGTCTTATCTTTGATCCTCCTTTTCTAAGATGGATTAGTTAAGATGAAAGGATCAGATATAACCGAATCAGATCAGTGATTTAAACTGATCCAAAACAGCAAACTTATTTTGAAGAAGCTTGACATTGTACAAAGTTTGCCTCTCTAGATCAGTGTTCCGTCTAAAATTTTGGGGCTTGTGCCGATTCAACCAAATTTTGAAAAAAAAGTTGAGTTTTGAGATGCAAAATCACAAACTGAGGCTTAAAATGGGCTAAATAAAGCAAAAAGAAAAGCATATTTCTGACTAAGGTTGTCCCGAGAAGAAAACAAGCTTACTCAAATCCCAAAGATGAATTACGAATAGCCAAGGTCTGAAAATGATTGAAAAGAACAGATAAAACTACAATTGACTCAACTGATTTAGTACAACCTTTATTATAATGTATGAAAAGACATTTTTTCTACTGAATTAAAAAAAAAAACCTTTTTCCTCAAACTGTGTATTTAAACTCTATCAATTTACAAAACTTCTTTTTTGTCTATTAACAGGTCAGTGCTAGAGAAAGTCTGGAGTTTGTGCGGGCACGACAACAGGCCGAACACACAGCACTCACCGCTCATTATGAATTAGTCAACGAGAATGAAAACGATTATGACGGGATATATGAGACAGTAAACGAGGGCCAGATGAGTCCACAACCAGAACCACCGCCGTTGCCACATAATAGACAATTACAGGTTAGTCAGTCAGTGTCGAATAATAAGGTCAAAAAAAGAAACAAGTGTGTTTCCAGTGACCTGTGCGCATTCCTTTTTAACGGTCTTAAATCCCACATAGCTTTTTTTCTCTTATATTTGTATAAAAAATATAAATATTGACAAAAATGACAAATCCCGATAGTGGGGAAAGAAATATCCCCGAAAAAAAGTTTACCGGTATCATTGGACTACTCCGTTGAAACAAGCAATTAAGCTTCAATTCAAATCCCTTTGACTTCTGATCTAGACTATAATTTTGCCAATATTCAACGTACAAATTGGGAAAAAGTGATGCATTGAGCAATCAGCTGGCCAAAACACGGTGCGCATTGCTTTTTCAAAAATTGTAATAACAAAAATAAGAAAACGCATCCACATTGCAATTTTCAGACGTGCTACAGAAAAGAAACTTGTTTCTTTTGTTTGCCTAAAGTTAGTTATTTTATTGGGTGAAGTTGAGGTATGGTAAGGGAAACTATTGTACATGAAGTGGCCTATCCATGTACAACTTTGCCTGATTATGACACTGACAGCAGGCAATAATTTCCAATACCATGTAGGTGATGAACCCAATAATGAGTTTATCATACCAGTAAGTAACTTGTTATTTATTTATTTATTTGCAATTTGTTTAAGTTTATTTCACAAGAAGAAAAAGAACAACAACTTCTTTTGAATTTAGAATGCAATGTTCTGAAACCATTCAGGGAGGTATGGTGATATAATGCGTCTCTGTTTCGCTTGGGGTATGATACAAAATATATCATGTTGCTGATTTTCAAAATATATATTCAATTTTTTTTCAGTGGTTTGATGAAACAAGATATTATTCTAGAAATTGACATGCCTTTTGGGTTTAGTCCCTTTCAGTGATACAAATTGGAAAGGCCTGCTTAATATTTTGTTTGAATTAGATCCACTGTTTCAGGGCTAAATAAGTAGTTCAAACACATTTCAAGATGCACATGGCCTGCCATAATTAATTTAGTGGTGAGTGACCTTAAAGTCGTCAGTTTGATTTGAAGCAGAGAAGCAGATTTGACCACTGATGTCTTATTAACTCAAAATGGAAACAACAGACTCAAGACATTATACAGGCAACTCAATTTTTATTTATATAATCAACCAGGCAAATTTCTGTTAAGTTATCTTATCTTGATATTTTTAGATCATGCTGCTGCTCAGTTTTTATGGCATCATGTGATCATGTATAGTGCCTCAGTACTTAATATTTTACCCCTTTTTACACAGCATGCTTTCAATGAAGACATCAGCTCAGCAACCTTACATCTTAATCCACAGTTTTAGTCAGTTCATTCAATTCATTGTTTCCTTGGGCAAGAAACTTTACTCTACTTGCTCCGTGGTTAGGAATTTACGTAAAGCCGTTGGTCCCCTGCACGAATAGACTCCTTCACGGGGTATACATTTCATGCAAGTACTGTGTATCATTGTTTGATTGATTGATTGATTGATTTAATTCAATTATATTTCCACAGTTTAAATTTGCAATAGCTTTCAGATTTCTGTCTGTAATTACATTATATCTCAAATGCATATTTGAAGGAAATACATGCAATATGAGGAACCAGTTGATATCCCAGATATCAACTGGTTCTTAGATATCAACTAGAAGGGCCTTAACCAATAATAGAGAAATCGAATTGTCAGCAAATTACACTAAATTTGAGGAGTGTATAATTGGGAAGTGGTGTATACTGTTTTTTCACTGTTCTTGTTGTAATTCAAGGCTGGTCTACAATATTTTTATCATTCATAGCCTTATTTTTTGCAATGACAGAACAATCTCGGATGAGAGGGGTGGGTGGAGCTACACAAATGCAATTTTATGCATAAGTTTAAAACAACTTGTACAGCATTTGGAGAGTACTTTTTAAGGGGTGCGTAACCACATGACATGTCCAAATTAGCCACGTTGACTTCACCGACCTGACATCTTTACTCATCCAGCTAAGACCCATGGCTTAGCCCTATCAATCAGCCAGCATGGTTTGATCTTGACGGACATTTCCCTTGTAATCAGTGAGTCACCTACTAAACCAAGAGTTAGCGGCTGTCACAAACTACAAGTATAATTGGTCATGGCACATCTGCTGCACAGTACTACAGATCCAAAGTGTATGCAATCAAAATACACATTTTGAACTTGTTGAAGTAAAGAGGAAGGGTCATTGAAATGAGCTGCTTTTGTATGTTTTTCCAAATAACAGTATTTAATCAAATGCATCAAAGTGACTGGAATTGTCTGTGAAACTGACAACAGCTTGAATTGATTTAACTAGTTTGTCAATTTTGGCAGTTTTTTGAGACAGCGATTATTTAGATAGAAATTCTTTGGGCAGCTTGAATTGATTTAGTCAGTATGTCAGTAACAAACTTTACACTGGTAAAAATTGCAAATCGAGTACGAGCAAAATTAATTTAATTGAAAATAAGATGATAAAATTTGTCTTTTAAATTAAACATTTTGCAGTCAACCTAACACAACCTGAAGCTGTTTACTAGTTAAAAAACTGAAAACGATAACGATCGGACCTAAGTTATATTTATTTATTTATTCGAACATACGCTTTTGTAACAGCGGCACACATCATGCAAGACGGTGCGAATATATCGATTATGACTTTCACATAGTGTAAATGAGGTATATGATTTCTGTCTGAAGTGAACAGTGTTTGATCAAATCAATTAAGTTGATTTTCAAATGTATCAAAATCAAAGGGTGCTTAAAAGCTGAATTAAGAGCAAAACATGTAGGCTAGTCCCATTAACTTCTTTAAAGTGCTTCCTATTCCCACATCTAAATCCCCACTACTGCCTCTTATCCCATTTGTAAATGCCTTTGTTCTGTATGACCTGATTGGGTGCATGAAGTAGGGCTGTCACTCATTGAATAGCACAGTCATAGATACATTTGGCAATGCATCAAAGTGACTGGAATTGTCTGTGAAACTGACAACAGCTTGAATTGATTGAACTAGTTTGTCAAATTGGCAACTTTTGATACAGCGATTATGTATATTGAAGTTATTTGGGCAGCTTGAATTGATTTAGTCAGTATGTCAGTAACAAACTGTACACTGGTAAAAATTGCAAATCGAGTACGAGCAAAATTAATTTAATTGAAAATAAGATGATAAAATTTGTCTTTTAAATTAAACATTTTGCAGT
>JXSR01S017191.1:58568-68588 GCA_000969725.1 Ophiothrix spiculata
CCCCCCCTTTACAAGTGTTTGTGAACAGTCCCTTACAAGCAATAAGAGAACACACACCAAAGAGAAACCATATCGATGTAACTAGTTTGGCAAATCCTTCTCATATGCAAATCACGGAACTGAACATAAAAGAACACATACTAAAGAAAAACCATTATATCAATATAAATATTGCAACAAACATTTTTCATATGCAAATAGCAGAATAGTGCATGAGAAAACACACATCAAAGAAAAACCTTATCAATGTACACTATAGCAACAAATGCTTCTCACAGACAAGTAACAGGACAAACCATGAAAGAACAAATAAATGTAACTATTGCAACAAACGTGTTTTGGACAAACGTCGCATGACACAACATGAGAAAATACATACTGTAGTAAAACTGGAGTTGTTTAGTGTTGTGCGTATCATAATAACACTGTGGAATTTAGTGGTGTGCGCTGTGAGTAGTTGCTTGCTGGACAGGCGAATGTTCAGCGGAGAATCCTGTGTGGATTTGGAGAAGTTTTACAGGTTGTTGGGGATATAGTGGGACGTGTGCGTCGGTTCTAGGTTGTTTTATGTACACTGTATTGAGTAATGAGCTGTTGCTGATTTGTTGTTATGGACGACGGTTCCATCTAAGCTTACTGTGATTGCAATGTAAATAGACTGAGACGTGAACAGATTCAGTGTGAGTGTTGGATATAGAAGTCACACATATATAACTGTATAAAGAGTTCACTGTGTTTATAATATTGAAGTTACTGTTTATTAATAATTGCAACGATATACATGCAGAGTATTTTGTGTATTAAGTGTGTTACTTTGACAACATATTGGGCTTTCTATCAGCCAAACTTACCTAAGCCGTCGCCGCTCGGTCTAACGTTCACTACATTGGTGGCAGCGGTGGGATTACGTCATAATTAATAAACTCACACTAAAGAGGAATTACAAAGAGGCGTATACTAAAGAGAAATTACAAAAGGAGACATACTAAAGAGAAGATGAACAAAAACATTATTTTTTTGACAACGAAACCATACTAAAGAGAAACCCCTTTGTCAGAACTCATACTAAAGAGAAGACATACAAATATAATAATTGTGATAAATGTTTCTTGCAGAAATATGGTACAATAAGTTGTAACTGGACATATACTAATGAGAAACCTTATCAGTGCACATAGTTGTTTAGCGAGAAACAATACTAAAGAGATACCCTGTGACAGGACACATACTAATGAGAAACCATACCAGTGGTATTATTATTGCAAGAGAACTAAGGACACACATTAAAGAGAAACCATATCTGTCCGTGTGTTAATGGGATTAGTTAAAGTTTATAATTTATATTATAATTTACTGTACAATAATGGAGTCTGATGAAGAGTATAACTATGTGCAAATGTCAAGTATGTGTAGGTCGTCTACCAGGAAAATGAAGGAAAGGGTTCCTGACAGGTTTGATGGTTTGACACCGTGGAGAGACTATTGGGCTCATTTTACCGCATGTTGGGATCTTAATGACTGGTCAAATTATGAAGCGAGTTTGGTACTTGCTTGTAGTCTAAGTAAATCTGCTTTGAAAGTATTAAATCCTAAACCACATGACAGTAATGGTAAAGAACGTAGCTTAACAATAAGTGAACTACGTCAGCGACTGGAGAGGCGATATGGACCTTGTGAACTTGCAGACAGTTTTATGGCACAACTTAAGGACAGAAAGCAAAATGCCAATGAATCTGTTCAGGATCTGGGAGAATCTATTTCAGAGCTTGTTCAGCAAGCATATCCAGATGCCACAGACAGACTGCGGGAGCGAATGGGTGTAGTCCATTTCAAAGATGCCTTACTTGATAAGGAGATCAGAGCAGCGTTACATCATGCCCAACCTGTTTCTCTGGATGACGCCATAAAGACTGCTTTAGAAACTGAATGTTACCTAAACATTGAAGCCCAGAGGGAAAATCCAGTGAGTTTGAATATTCCGGAGAAAGTTGATACTGATAACATTGATGCCAGATTGGATGAAATGGAGAAGCGACAAGATGAACTGATTAGATTACTGAATCTTGTCATTAACTCTCAAACATGTCAACAGCAAGAAACTAATTCTGAACGAGTACGGAGAGCTCAACGGAGACGCAGGTGCTTTAATTGTAGTGAAGTTGGACATGTCAGGAGATACTGTCCTTATCGGCGACATCAAGACACTTGGGTACCACCTCGATCCAGGAAATCTAGTTATACTGACATTGTTCCTGAAGTTGATAGTGAAATATACAGTGTTGACAATGAACACACAAATGACAATTCACAATCGCATCCCATTGTGTCTGAAGTCGCAGCTGCTCCTGTGTCTAATAATAATGTTGACATTTTACCAGATATTCCCTTTCAAGATATGCTTGATGTTAGAAGGGTGCTCTGTCATTTCGTCTGAAGTTGGTGAACTGCACTGGTTAGACTGTCAGGCTGATGGGCATTCTGATGAAACATCCGGTGACAATAACTTTTATGCTGGTGAAAATGATGAAGATGCCCAGGTACCAAATGAACTTGATTCGGAAACTGAAGTCACAGCGACAAGTTCGGAAAACCTGGTCACAGGTCAAGACAACTGTGAAATTCACATCGAGACAGATGCAGCCGTAGAGTCTGTGAAATTATATGTGAAGTCATGTGCGCAAGAAGCTCGTCTTCCAGCACAAGCTGTAGCAATGTCCATCAATAAGGACCAGTTAATCAGTGATGTGACTACAACTTCTGCAATTACTTCGAACTTGCTAGATTGTGATTCACGCATGGACAAGATAGAGAAACCTTGTAATACAAATGACACTGATGGAATGAGTGGCATTAAACCGTCAAGTGAAAGTTTGGGGTCCCAAGATATGACCTTAGGGGATACACCTTTGAGTGCAGGATATATTCCATTGAAACATTGGATATACATCGGATATTTGTGTACCTGTATTGACTTTACTGCCTGTCATGCAGGTGTACTGTGGATTGTGTGGCCAGTGTTTGCTTGTATTAGAGACTCACACACTTAATAACAATATGGACTTATACCAAGGTAAACTCACACTCTTGTAAATATGTTGTTATATGAACAATTGTTGTAAATATGTTTTTACGCACTTGGGACAGTGCTCCAGCAGAGGAGGGAGCAGTGTAGTAAAACTGGAGTTGTTTAGTGTTGTGCGTATCATAATAACACTGTGGAATTTAGTGGTGTGCGCTGTGAGTAGTTGCTTGCTGGACAGGCGAATGTTCAGCGGAGAATCCTGTGTGGATTTGGAGAAGTTTTACAGGTTGTTGGGGATATAGTGGGACGTGTGCGTCGGTTCTAGGTTGTTTTATGTACACTCTATTGAGTAATGAGCTGTTGCTGATTTGTTGTTATGGACGACGGTTCCATCTAAGCTTACTGTGATTGCAATGTAAATAGACTGAGACGTGAACAGATTCAGTGTGAGTGTTGGATATAGAAGTCACACATATATAACTGTATAAAGAGTTCACTGTGTTTATAATATTGAAGTTACTGTTTATTAATAATTGAAACGATATACATGCAGAGTATTTTGTATTAGTGTTACTTTGACAACATATTGGGCTTTCTATCAGCCAAACTTACCTAAGCCGTCGCCGCTCGGTCTAACGTTCACTACAATACGGAAGAGAAATTGCATCAATTTAGCTATTGTGAGAAATGTTTCTCATGGGAAGGTCACAAGACACGAGAGAACACACACCGGAGAGAAGCCCTATCAATGTAGCTATTGCAACAAATGTTTTTCACAGAAAAGTGATAGAACAAGACATGAGAGAACACACACCGGAGACAAACCTTATCTATGTAGCTATTGTAACAAAGGCATCTCACGGGACAGTAACAGGGCAACACATGAGACAATTCACACCAAAGAGAAACCTTATCAATGTAGCTATTGCAACAAATGTTTCTCATGTGATAGGGACTGGACAAGACATGAGAGAACACACACCGGACAGAAGCCTTATCAATGTAAATACGTATTGCAACAAACGATTCTCAGGGGACAGTGACATGACTAGACATGAGAGAACACACACTTGAGAGAAACCTTATCTTGTAAATATTGTAACAAATAAATTTCAGATACAAGTACCAGGAGAGTGCATGAACGAACACACAACAGAGAGAAACATTATCACTGTAAATATTGCAGCAAACGCTTCTCACAAAACGGTAAGAGGACAATTCATGAGAGGACACGTTCTGGTGAGAAACCGTATCAATGTAGCTATTCCAACAAACGATTCTCACAGACCAGTGACAAAACAGAACATGAGGCAATACCGGAGAGAAACCATATTAATGTAAATATTTGCAACAAACGCTTCTCACGGTTAAATAACAGGATTAGACATGAGAGAACACACACTGGAGAGAAACCTTATCAATGTAACTATTGCAGCAAATGTTTCTCAGGAGCAAGTGATAAAACCAGACATGAAAAAAAAAACACTGGAGATCAACCTTATGATCAATGTAACTATTGCAGCAAATGTTTCTCACAAGCAAGTGATAAAAGAAAGAACACACACTGGAGAGGAACCTTATGATCAATGTAGCTATTGCAGCAAATGTTTCTGAGCAAGTGATAAAACCAGAAATGAAAGAACACACACTGGAGAGAAACCTCATGATTAATGTAGCTATTGCAGCAAATGTTTCTGAGCAAGTGATAAAACCAGACATGAAAGAACACACACTGGAGAGCAACCTTATGAATGTAGCTTATGCAGCAAATGCTTCACAAAGGGCAGTGATCGGAAAAGTCACGAGAGAACACACATTGAAGAGAAACCTTATCAATGTAGGTATTGCAACAAATGTTTCACAATTGCATGTAGCAGGACCGTACACGAGAGAACACATACTGGAGAGAAGCCGCACCAATGTAAAAATTGCCACAAATGGTTTTCAAATCTAAGTATCAGGAGAGTGCATGAAAGAACACATACCGGAGAGAAACTGTATCAATGTAACTATTGCAGCAAACGCTTCACACGGGACTTTAACCGGCAAAAGTATGAGAGATCGCATAGCAAATATGTGATAACTCATCCCGAAAAGGGGGACTTTGCGACAAAATACTTTTTGAGAAACTGATGACAATAGGCATTAAAAAAACCCGGAAAATAATAAGAATTTCCTGCAGATTTCTGTTGTAAAATTTGATCGCCTTGATCAATTTCAACAAGTAAGGTGTCGTTTAAAAGCTTAGAAAATGCTGTAACAGATGAAATGATGAAATCAAAATTGATATAATCTTCAAACCCCCCCCCCTATCGGGGTGAGCCATCACATATAAACAATCTGTAATGTTGTGTGAGAAAGACACAACAGAGCGCTATACTGTATTATAGACAAATTAGGTGAACAAATGTATATACAAAGTTCCAATATTACCTTTACCATGATTTTGCACGGTTTTGCATGTGATTTTGTTTAATATTCTACTAGATTTTGCACAATATCCTTGAATTTCGTGAAAAACTAACTCTTTAGCAGGTGCATGGCTAAGGGATGCGCATGGGCGTTGCACCCCCCCCCCGAAAAAATAAATAAAAAAGAGTGTACTAAAATATTCACAAAAATTCCAGAAAAGGACACAAAAAGAAACTCATAAAGCTTCAAAATACCAAATTCGTTTTTTTTAAATAAAATGCTACACAAAACGCTTGTAGAACTACTGAAAACCGGGTAAGTGGTATGCAACTCTGTATTGATGAGGTTGTTATATGTAAATATACGGGACTCGTGAATTCGACGTATCAAAATTGACCATGCGTGCACTGATTTTGTCATATTTCACTCTCGACATTAAAGCGCATTTATTAACTTATAAACATTTCATTCTGCAATGATGCCTTCAACTTGCAACTAGGATTGACATACACAACAATAAAACAAATATTGAATATGAACTGTTTTATTATTATTTTTCTATTTTTGAGGACATTGTGTCAGTGAATTATATATCGATGCATCCTAGATGGTTTACTATCGATAAGAAATAAGTTATAGACTTGATCCATCATAGACGTTTTTGTTTTTTTCAACAATAACACTGAACATTAAAAACGACATGATAGCTATCAACATAAGAAATACAATTTTTCACTGATTCGCTTTTGAACTCAGTGACATGTCCTTGAATATTTGATTAGATAAATATGGTAGAAATAACGTGTATGAAATTGATTTAATATATGTTATGTGTGGGATGGGTGTGTGGTGTATTAGGGTGCGGGTGTGTGTGTGTGTGGGTATAATTTAGATGTTTATTTACTTACGATATATTACCTATTTTTATGTTTGTATTTTGTATAAGGGGGTACATCGCTTTCAGGCTTTTGCCTTTTGTTGTATGTCCTCCATCTTTTTGTTATTGCCATTTGTACTTTATATGTTTTTTAATATGATGGAAAATAAATACTATGAACTATGAACTATGATTTGGTTTTTAAATAATGCATTATTATAGAATATTTAAAGAATGTTATGAAGAAGAAAGTAACAATACCCTTTCATTACGTATATGCCGTTGTATTTTTATTATAAATCTTATTGTATGGTATGATGAAGATAACATTATTTTTTTCTACTGCAAAGTTAAACCGATTCAAAACTCATACTCAAATTCAAAGGAGCCTTCGGTATATAAACATGCTTACTAAATACAGAGTCTGTGCCCAGTGCTAGAGACCTCACAATGACATAACTTATCATTCACTACATCTAAATTAAAGTCACATTTAAGGCAAACCAATCTTCTTGTCGTCTCCTAATAATTGAATTGCTCATACTGCCTCGAGGAAACTAAAGGATGAGCTAACTGTAATATTACTTGGTATCAGTTTAATTACGTAAATCAACTTCCGATTGAGTGGGAAGACATAATAGAATATGGGTACCATTTTAAGGTTACACCCAAACAGGGAGTTTATAATCGGGTGTATATTTTTTTTCTTCAGAATTTCAAATTTCAAAAAGAAAGAATCACTCGTAATACAATCCATAAAATGTATTTGATGTCTTCGTAAATATTTACCAGAATCCTTTACTTTCATATTGTATCTATATGTAACATTCTAAATCATGCAAAAACCGATCTGCTTTTCTAAAATTGATAATAGCGGTATACAGAAAATCATCATGATGATGATAAATTTAGTTAAGTTATGATTATGATTATATTGTTTGATATTTTTTCTTAAATTTTATTTTTGAACATGTTGAATGCACAGTTTATATTCAACATTTTTTCTCCATTGTATTATATGTTTTTCTCAATAACCCGTACAAATTGTTGCTTTTAAGATAAATTTAAGCTTGTAACTATAACATTAGAAAACACCACCAGCTAGTATTCGTAAAAAAGTATTTACTTTTTTTCGAAAATAATAACAAAACACAGCTGAATAGTTAAATTACGAAATGTTGACATTGTTACATGAAACCTCCTTGTGGCATATCGATAACCAGAAACTTATGATATAGTAACTTTTATTTAACGCGGGAGAAACATTTGCATGACAAATTCAATCAGGGATTTTCTGTGTTTAAGGACTTACTTAATTTAGTCAATCTTCTTTTATATTAAGGTATGCACATAATTTTCATGGTAATACAAATATCTTCCCTATTACCGAATTCAAACATGAATTCTTTTTTAAACTTGGTAAGTCGTTGTTACTTGTTATTACATTACATAAGTAAATAATATTGATTTGATCTTTGTGAGCAAAGTTATATTTATTATGTATAGAAAATTGTTATATTTAAAAACTTACTTGATAAAATCGATTTATTATTCATGAAAGTTCATCTGTGTTGGTATAAATCATGATTTAGATTTAAACTTTAGATCCAAACACAAGAAATAATTACCTTCGGAATTTTCAGATGGAACTCCATCTTTCATCAGCGAGTGGTGTTGGTCGACTGTATTAGGAATCGATCTTTTTGACCTTTGACCTAATAACAGGCTCGTAGACTCCTGAAAGTTTGTGTCGGCCCCCGTCTTTATTGAGGCTGTTATTAGGTCAAAGGTCAAAAAGATCGATTCCTAATACAGTCGACCAACACCACTGCATTCGCTGATGAAAGATGGAGTTCCAAATTGGATCTCAAGTTTAAATCTAAATCATCGATTAATTATTGTTCGTTTGCTTAGTTAGTTTACTGAAACAACGACAGACGTTTGATAATGAAGAGATATGAACTGACGTTTATGTATTGTGTTAGAGACTAGCAATTATTGATTAGGATTAATCAAGACCAAATCACTGCGTATTATTAATATTTTGTACGTGGCTCTTCCTTGGTATAGCAACCTCAAAGAGCTCCTTTTTTCATATAGAAGTCACAATACATCACTTTTCACTGACCATAGTTTGCTCAACAGACACTGTATACTTTGACTGTATATTTATAGATACTTAGATAAAGATAGAATGGTACTTGATGTTAAGAGGAATCTAAATATATACATAATAGACATTTAGATGAAGTTTACACGCTAATTGATGTCAACAAGATTCTAAAAGCAATTTGAATTTAAGCAATAAGCAGGACCCGCTTAAAGAAACATGGTTTTGTTTACAGTAATGTTGTCGTATTGAATATTTACCAGAATTCATAACCATTTTATATACATATTGCATTTATTATAATAACGATATGCAAACAATTATCTCTTTTACATGGTTTTTTAACATTGATAATAGTGGTACACTGTAAACTAAAACTCGTCAGCTATATGCTTGACTAGCTTTAAACTAGTCGGTCTACCCTGTCAAGCATGCTTAACTAGTTTATTCTAGTCGAGCAGATAGCCAAACTAGTCGTGCAAGCTGAACTGGTTTCAAAAATCGGAAAAAACTAGTCAAGCATGATCGACGAGCTTAAAATTGGTGCTAAACTAGTTTCGCAACCATTCTGGAGAAAAGTAGTCGGGCTGGATTAGTGGATTGAGTAGTTAAAACTAGTCAAGCTACATTGCAATAACACGTCATGTTAAAGGTCATTCCTTTCACCTTGGAAAAGCTTATTTTTTCCACCTGGACACCTGTACAGAACTCGCTAGCTGTTACTGCACTGAGTGCTGAGTGAGGTCACTCTTCTCTGCTGACCTTTTATTAATTTTATACTTAATTCTGTACTTCATATAATTTACATTATGGATTTGAGGATATAGCGTCTACCCATACTTCACATATGTGTCACCGACCGTCCATGGTAAGCTTACCCAGGTCAAAATTCCAGTTGATCCCAGTTCAACTGGTTTGAACTGGTTTCTCTCTGAAACCAGTTGAACCAGTGCAGCTGGTTTTCCAACTGGCCGTAGAATTTCCGTCACGGAAAATGGAACACTTTCAACTGGGATGATGAAAAACCAGTTGAAACCAGTTCAACTGGTTTTCCAACTGTGAATCTTTGTTAAAAGTTCAACTGGAATTTTAGAACAAACCAGTTGAACTGGTATCAACTGGAATTTCTTTTGACTACTTTCGCTATGTTGTTCTATTAGAACTTCAACTGATGTCTCAAGCTTTGTTTACTGGGATTTCTTAATGCTTCACAACTGTGTTTTAATGCCCAGTTTCTTTCACATCATCAATATGTATAGCATCTCCTATATATACCACCATATAGTTGACTGTATAAATTCTGTGGTGTTAAATTTGATAAATTTGAATTAATCTTTTCTGAAATGATTTTTAAATTTTTGAGATTATTATGTTTGATGTGCAAACCTTAACATGTAGGAATTAATTATTTTCGTCAGGTAATGACTATTCTAGCACTTGAAATTGTAAGTGTTCCATATTGTGTAACATAGCCCAGTTTGAAACATACTATAACGGGTATCACATGAAACAAGTTCAAGTAGGATCATTTGATACCAGTTTATGTGATAACAAGACAAATAAAATCAGTTCAACTGGTATCAAATGAAACCAGTTTTT
>JXSR01S017193.1:16489-35396 GCA_000969725.1 Ophiothrix spiculata
TCCAAATATATATACTTTTGTTACATTTGAGTGAAGTTTAAGTGAAATATCTAAGTTTGAACACCAGTTGGTGACATACAATGAATAATCAGGCATGTAACGCAAAAGTAGGCGAGTTCATGACAAATGGCCATAAATAATGTCACTTTTGCCAAATTTTCCATAGACCCCTGTACTATTTCCAAAAAAAACCTCCAAAAATGCTGTTTTTAAACCGACTCGCATGCAAAAACAAGTCTGGTGACCCCCAATTTTTATTTTTAAAATCGGTTCTACATCGATAAAATATCATCCATGCCGGTTTTTACTAAAAAATTTCAGGCAGATCTATCATGGACCAGACACCCTAAAATGACACTTCGTTCAAATTTATACAACACCTAGAAATAGAGTTATGTTAATTCAAAGCATGACATGTCAGAATTATACCTAAACAGAGAAAACATATGTTTAAGTTTCCGAAATGATAGTTTTCAGATATTTTGGAAGCTGATGTTTTTCCAGTTATTTAAAGGCATCATCAGAGTGCAGTTGCAACTTTCCTCAACACCTAATGATTTTATTACATTTTTAGAAAGTACTTCCAACTACTAACTACAAGTACTATCCATTTCCATTCTTGTTGAACTTGAACATAATTTATAGTAAAACAGGCAATTATTTGTGCTTTTAATTTTTAATTTCCAGAGCATGAAAACGTAGTGATAGTGTTTCTAGAAATAAGTTGTAACAATATATTTTAGTGAAGATATGATGTTGTAAAGTAAAAATGCCGCCTTTACTAAATGTTAATGATTGATGGTCACAAATGTTAGAAATCTTTGCTTAGGGTATGTTATGGAGTTAGCCAATATAATCCTTGTTTAGAGTATGAAAGATGGGATATTACCATCTCCTTAATACAAATGCCTTCTCTATACTCTATAAACTCTTGCACATAGATTTACAGAGGAGATACAAGGAACACCGCCATTTTACATGTCTAATAAAGCCAACTACAAGGTCAAATGTGACACTCGTGATTAGATATTGACATGGAAATGCTATTTTAGCGATGTGAAAGCATTTTCAGAGATTTGTATGCATTTATATTTTGTAAACATAATTAACAGAAGGGAGCTATAATTGGAGTTGGGGTTTTCTTATTCTGACGTATTTAATTGGTTGTCTCAACTGTTAACAAACAAAACTTTAATGTTATTATGTTCTGCAGGAAGGATGAAGCGGCACCCATCAGACGTGCATCTACGAGAGCTCTCCAACGAAATCGGCAGTGAATACAACAGTTTAGCCACATACTTAGGATTCAAAAGAGCAGATCTTGACCAACTAAGACAGAACCATTACACATACCAAGACAGAATATTCAACATGCTTGTAAATTGGAAGCAGCAAAATTTTCAAATCAATGACTTATTCTGTGTGCTAGTCAAAGCCTTGAATGATGTGCGGCGAGTTGATCTGGCGTGTAAGGTAGAAGAGTGGAAGGAGCAGCCGCATAAATCTAGAGATATTGTAGAGGACGTTCCTGATGGAGCCACGACAGCTGAAGGTTGGTACTATCTTGGAGGAGAGGGTGGCACTGAATTTGAATGGTGGTACAGGGATTTGAACACCCAACTTTCTCACAAATTGATTCAAACTCTATTTTTATGTGGAGATGAAAGTATAACCAAGTTTAGTTCTTTAGATATATATAAAATATAGACTCTGTCAAAAATTATACAAGTTGGATAGAAGGCTATCGAGGTATGGCTGAATAAAGGTTTTGTGTGAAAATACTTTATGCCAGTTGTGTACATGAGACATTACAATTAAAACTAATTTTACACTTTTAGATAAAGGTGAGCAATAAGCACAGAGTGATTAATGTAGCTGATGTAGGAAAAACAAACATTACCATGAGTTTCAGCGCTGTATGGCGAACCTGGCCAAGGAGTACAGGATGGGTACTATAAAATGGGCTCCATCCGTGTGTATGTGATGAAAATGTTAACCCAGTGTTTATAACCTACATTTCCTCAGAGACTGAGGGTCGCACGTTCCTGAAACTTGGTGGGTGGGTGCCCCTTGACCATCCAAAGACCAAGTTTGTATTTGTTAGTGGATCAAAGGTCATCGGGGTCATCATGGGTCATTAAAGGTCAAAGGAGGTCAAATGGGGTAAACCTTGGTGTACGGATATGAAACTTGGAGGGCGGGGTCGATTGTTAATGCAAAAAATTTGTAAGGTCACTTCAAGGTCATCATGGGTCATTCAAGGTCTCAGGAGTTCAAATGGGGTAAACTTTGGCCACATTCGTCAGGGACATATTTTATGCATCATGTAAACCCAAGTTCTACATGTTTTTTATTTATTGATTGATAACATTCGATGCAAAACCAAAAGTACATATATAATTCAAGGGACGCCTATGTAGAGTGAAAGACAGAATATTGGAAATAATTTTCGATTTTAGTTACATGATTTAACATGTGTTGCTGGTTTCCGTTAAATTATTGCATAACATCTATGATGTATTTTGTGGAAATTGTTGTTGTAACAATAACATTTGTGACCGTCCACCTCAAACCTCCAGTAAAGTCGGCTCTGGACAAATTTGTTTTATTGCAGATTCTTTAAGAGCAGGATCTCCCCCTTTAAAGTGACACTTGGTTTAAAACACATATGACACCCAGAAGTGAAGTTACCATTCTTTGAAGCCAGAAATGCCATAATTACATACAAACCGGGAAAACTTGCTTAGAAATTTTCAATTTTGCACATTTTCAATTCAGCTATATCCAGAAATTACTCTTTCAAATATTTTGGAGTTAAAATGAATGCTTATATTTTACTACAAGTTTATAAGAAAAGCATAAATATTTCAAATCTGCAAAAATCCCAATTTCATCAGGATACAATGTTTAAATATGCATGAAAAATGCTGACTCTACTGGAGGTTTATTGGTAATGGACGATCACATTTGAAATCAAAATCGCCTTACTATTTTGAATGTTTTCTTACAGGTCAACATAGTGGCAGCTTCAGTAGATTAGAAGAAGTGGAGCTTCGCGATCTCAGCGGTCAAATCGGCGCTGAATGGGAAAAGTTTGCTACGTTTCTTGGCTTATCAGCCATTGAGATCTATCAGATCAAACTAAGTAATGTCGATGCAAACGATAGAGTGTTTGAAGTACTAACCACATGGCAACGAAAGATGTCCAAAAACACCAATATGGTGAAAACACTAGCCAAAGCATTAGAGGATAGCGGCAGAAGGGATCTCAAAGATCAATTGCTAGAAAAGAAAGGTGAGATTATCTTTGTTATCACCAAATTATGCATATTCAATTTATTACAGGCATGATAGTTTGCCATCATTTCTGTGATAGTTAAAAGTTTTAACCCTTTGGACCCTTGTTGGTTATGTAAATGAATTGATGCTTAACCCTAACCATACTGCACCACACAGGCACAATACAACATCCAGGTCGTATGGTCCAGTAACCTGAACATAGTTAAGACCTGTAAGTGAGTAGCCTGCTACAACATAAAGGCTGTACACTAGCTAGTAATGAAATACACCAATACAAGATCAGTATAGTGTGGCCCACTGGACCATACAAGCTGTGTTGTATATGGTGTTGTCTGTTCTAGTAGAGTAAGCATATCTCACTGTCTGTCTTGTATGGCCTAGGTGTTTCCCAGGAAATACCTCTTCAAAGTTTTACCACAAGTTAATCGTGATTGTTAATGTTAAACATTATTGATTCACCACCAGCCAGTGATAATAAAGATCAAGTGCATGGATGAGTGTATAAAGTTTATGAGCCTAGAAGGTTCTTAGTTCCTAGGTTCAACATTAGCAAATGCATTTCCTGTACTTCCATATGGTAAGAGGGTCATTTTTGACCCTGTTTTTTTCATATTTAGAATTCTTAGGGCATGTTCACACAGAAGAATTTGGTCATGACTATATTCTCGCTTGTGAACCACTCACGACCAAATTCCCAGTGTGGACGCAATTAAAAAAAGTGTCTAGTCTAGCCACTAGTTTAAACGCAAAGTCTTGTGTGAACGCAACTGGCAAGTTGTCTCGCTATAGAGCCGCTCTCGACTATACCCTATAAACCTTGAAGTATGCAACAAGCAATCAGTCTCTGTTATGAAATCCATTGCATATCCCTAATATTCTACAACATTGTCAACTGTTGGTTTTGTATTGTGTAAGAGACTGGTAATGATTGATTATAGGATTGATTCAGACCAAATCACTGCGTATTAATTTTTTTTAAATGAATTCTTCATGATTTGGTATTATTTTGGGCTAATTTTGTTCCTAACAGTGGATAACATCGAAGATTAGATCATTTTAATATTCAGCAAGATTTGGTACGTTGTTATGAATGATTAAAAAAATGTGGACTAATTTACTTCCCCGTATGGTCATATTGGTTTATGTGCGTAAATCAGCTGCTGTTGCATACTTCAAGATTTACAGAGTATAGTCATGACTATTATGTGTGAACACGCCCTTAGATGAACAAATGAGCAAATTCGACTTAAAGTGTGTCATGTATTCTACAAATGTATTTCATCACCAAGTCAATTGGAAATCATCTTGAAAACTGCCCTGAGGTAATGATGTCATACTGCTCTCTGTTTAGCCTGTTTCAATTTTGGAAACCTTGTTATTAGAAAGCATTTATGGCAAATCACTCCACGGAATAATTTCTAACTGATACTTAAATTCAACAATCATAGCTCAATTCAAGCTTTGTAGAGCAGGTTCTATGGATACCCACAAGCAAATAGTCCCAATTTTGATCATGGTTTGATTCCACAGTTGCAATTTAGTGATGTGTATCCAGAATATGACTGGATTTTTTTTTATGCATTTGAGACAGTTTCCTACTCAAAGTCTTCTCAACAGGTAAGTAGGTCAAAAAAGAAAAAGGAGTTATGTTTCTGAGAAGCCCTCTTTTCAAAATTTTGGTTCCAGGCCTGAGGTATTATGTTGCTTCTAGACTAATTGATCACATATTTTGTTGGGTTTTTTTTGTAGGATATACAGAAGAAAAAAGGAAAGAAGACATCAAGAGAGATGTAAGTAAACCCAACGAAAGGCAAAAGCCGTGTGGAATACAATACTGGGGAATGCTCCACGAGGGCTTAGGATGTACATTCCAGTTGTCGAGATCATGTTTACATGATGACATGGCAAACAGATGTGGATTCATGCTGCATATTTGTGGTATATTGAGTTTAACAAGTTAGCTCACTACTGGAGGAACAAGACTAGCCCGAACAAACACATTCCAACAAATTGTTGAGTTATGGGGGGACAAACTTGGGAGACATTGACACTCGATACACTACGATATTGGTTCAGTCACGAATGCATAGAGTTTTATATAACGATCTCTGATTGGATGATAAGAGTTGGCATGTGTTTGTTCGCGCTAGTCTTGTTTCTCCAGTAATGAGCTAACTTGTTAAACTCAATATACCACAATATTCAGTTATGTGTGCGTGTCTGTGCCATTGTGTTATATCTATGCATCTTACCATTTCACCCATCAATGCTCACACACTCACAGCATGTGAAGCTTACTTAACTTACTTGGTATTAATACCAAGTTGGGTTTCCTTGGCGAAAGCCTAAAACCAGGTGAAGGTGAAGGTGATACCATTTGTCAGATCTACATTGATCTACATCCCAGGAATCTACATGGAAGTACATCCCAAGCTCCCATGGAGCTTAGATTTATGCGTAATTGTTTTTGATATATTTTGAAACGGTTCACATCTACCAGATGTGGATTTATCCTGGGTATTAAATTGCATGTATATGTTTGTGCCTTTGTGTTATATCTACACATCCTCAAGTGGCCTGCACAGTGTGCGTGTGAGGCGCACACACATACTCTTCGTCAGATCTACATTGATGTACATCCCAGGAATGTACATGAATGCACATCCCAAGCTTTCGTGGAACTTTCCTTGTTATTATGCAATCATCTGTGTAAAGCTCAGGGCTAGGCTGCCTATCTGAGTCCCAAACTCCCCAAATCCTGACTTTTTTGTATGCCTTATGTGTTAAGGAACCTAGGTTACATTTTGCCCCAGAAGACCATAGAGTTGTAATCATAGCTCTATGGCAAGACCCATTTTAAAAGCAACACTTATGCTATTAAAGGGGCATTGGACAATTTCAGTGTCATGACTTTTTCCCCAAGCATTTTGATATTTTTGCATCATTTGAAGTATTAGCGGTAATAATGACAGTATGCAAAGTTTCATTGTCAGACTCAAAATTTTGTTTGTTTTATCTGTAATCTATGAAGTGAAAGTAATGTAAGGTTTTGATTAAAATTTTCC
Source organism: Ophiothrix spiculata (assembly GCA_000969725.1). NCBI lineage: Eukaryota > Metazoa > Echinodermata > Ophiuroidea > Amphilepidida > Ophiotrichidae > Ophiothrix > Ophiothrix spiculata. The sequence goes on from JXSR01S017193.1 coordinate 22,855, forward strand.
CGATATCTGGTTATTGACTATTTGCTAACATATGAAGTGTAAATCATCAACAAATAAAATTTCAAAATTTTGTCCAATGCCCTTTAAAAATATGTGTGTCTACATATGGGGTTGGTGTGTGTTATCGCCAATTAGTATAGAAAATACAAATTTATCAAGATGTATTATTGTAATCAATCACAGCATTCAAAGATAAAAATATACTTTAAAAATTAGCATCATTTCTTTTTGAAGTTGTGAAGAGGTTAATATAAATTTAATAAATCGGTAAACAAATTTGATTTATGTTTGGCACTGTGATAAATAATGATACATTACTGCAAAGGTCACAACCTTCAATAGTTTTTAAAGTTTCTATAAATGGAAATTGAATTGATTAAATTAACTGTCCTTCCCCTTCCACTTGGCATTTTAAATGCTCCTATTACGGATTCTAAAACCACAAGGAATCTCATTTGTATTTTACTCTTGTGATTTTTAGACCCAAATTAATATTTCTATTAAGGCCAAGCAACAAAAATAGCCAGTTGATCGTCCCCACCCTCACCAATTTTTCAGAAATTCCAAAACTTTTTGTTATTTTCTTCCTTTGCTTGATTAGTTAATATCAGAAAAGATTGAGATGTAAAAAGTCAATATAAGTGTTTGGGTATCATTCATAAACCTAGTATCGTAAACATAATTTCTCCATCTTGGGGGTAGTAGGTGTAGAGAAATAAGGAAATAACATTGACCTCGTAATATAGCAAACATTCAGCTGTTGAAAATTAGCTCCAAACGAATAGTAAATTGCTGAAAAATAACAATAAGGACATCCCTCACCAACTTTTTTAAGTAGTCTAGACGATCAACTTGTAATTTTTGTTACTTGGTCTAATCAAGATGAAATAGCAAAATTAAACCAAACATAATTGCAATATTTGTTATGGTTCTTAAGTATAAAAGGAACTTTGTATGTTTAATACTTTTAAATTGGGTGACTAATGAATTTCAAATGTGTTGTGGTAAATGACCTATTGATTTACCGGCTGATCGAACATTTTGTTTCTGTGTTTGTTTATATGATGTCCCCGATCCATTTTGTCAATTTGACCATGACAGACATTCTTAACCAGGATTTGGGTAAAACTTGTGATAAAATTAGGTATCTACTTCTATTATTAGGACGGGCAAGGTAATTGACCTTGAATAACCTCCTGGTTGAGCTTTTTGCGTGTGTGATGTCATTCCATGGCCCCATTGTGTCAATCATAACATACACTCTGAAACAAGTCACAAAGGAGACCAGGGTAACTATCAATACTTGAAATAATTGAGTGTAGAAATTGGTCACATATGAAAGTGAAAGTGAACAAATCTATAGATTGATCAGGAAGACAATTTCCTAATATGGAAGAGGTTTAATAATGCCTCAAGAAATTACTCATAATACTGAACACTTGGAAAATGGATGAACATACGTTTAAAAGATCAAAGTCAAAGAGAAATCAGATTTATTTTCAATTCAAATCTAAAACCCTGCATTATAGTATTATACTAGGGGGGCGCTCCCATATGTCGGTGGATAGTGACTGCCAGCAAATAGACAGGCACTTGTTAATGCTAAGCTGACACCCAATGAACCCGTTTTTTGACATCCTGTACTCCCAGTGCCCTAAGTTATTATTATTATTATTATTACCAAGCACTTATAAAGCGCTCTACAAAGAACACAGCGCTGAAACATATATACATACAATAAAAATATACCAACAAATTATGCAGAAAAGAGGTGAGTTTTAAGTGCACGTCTGAAAGCTGGCAACGATACAGACTCTCTCAGATTAGCAGGGAGCTTATTCCACAATTTAGCAGCCGCAACATGAAACGAAGAATCCCCAGCATGTTTATGAGACCGTGGAACGAACAGCTGGGTGGAATCAGAGAAAGATCTGAGTCGTCGCCTGCATTCAGACGTATTCCTAATACTCTGTAATGAAACCAATTCAGATAAATACGATGGTGCAATGCTGTTAATACACTTATACACATACAAAGCAATTTTGAAATAAATCCAATGACAAAATAATAACAATCGATCAAGATGTTACGTATTTATAACGTCATAAATCTGAAAATTGATAAATGTGATAAATCAAAATTTTGCTATAAAAGTTATAAATATCAGAGTTTCATGGGTGTTTTTGCCTTAACAGAATTACTATAACACTTCTAACATTTCTTTCAGCTCAAGCGCATTTTGATATTTTTCAAAATGACAAATTTAAGATATCCGTAGTAACAACCACATGCACAAACCCTTCTACACCCCTTAACTTTGACGGCTTATCTTACCCCCATCTTTGTGAGTACCCTCCAAATTTTTTGCATCAGAATGACCGCAATGGATTCATTTAAAAATTGCCAAAATGCCAAAGGTCAGTTGTTTTTGCATTTTTAAGTAGCAGAAAAGTAAGCCAAAGGTATGATGAATCCGTCAGGAGGGTTAAATCAATTCAATGCTCAAACACACGCATTGCGACAAAAACACTATCTTTCTTTAAAAGCATGTAACTTTCGAATGCAACATGCTATTGCCATGAAATAAAATTCTTAGACAAGTTAAAACTACACAAAAATTGAATATCTAAATATTTTTATCAAAATTTATTCCCATTATTGTGAAAAATATTCCAAAAAGTATACAAGATCAGGGTTCAAAGAATTTTGATACACCTTGTATCACTGATTCCTGCCAGGCTATACAATCCGAAGATGCCTAAGTTTTCACGGAAAAAGCACTTACCTTATTTCAGTGCCTGGAATTCAGCTGGGAGTCATGGATCTTCACACATAAAGACCCATATTTTATTATTGTCACACTGAATTTTTTTCCTTACAGAATTCCTAAACTAAATGCCCCTTGATTTACCACTAAGGTTGACACATTCTCGTCACTTTTGAATTTGAGTGCCCCCAGGGATCACACTTTATAAAGCTAATTGAATTTTTCTCTTTCATATCTTGCAGCTTCTGGAAGTCTACAATCTACCGCCATTTCTCGGTGAAATGATGAAATCATACCAAAAAATAGAGAACCCAACTATACCATTTCAGCTCTTTATGGAGTTGTGCCTATCACTGGACCCACATAGTCCCTTGGGCAATGACTGGCGGCGGCTAGCCGACAAATTAGACTTGAGTCGCTTTATTCCTTACTTAGAAACTGAATACAAAGATGGGCCAACATCTGGTGTCTTGTGGTGTTGGGTGAAGAAAAACAAGTCTTTGGAGGAACTTGCTCAGACCCTTGAAGATATTGACAGGGGTGATGTGGCATTGAAGATCAATACTCACCTTGGGAAAGTGCCAGCTGAGGATGAGACGGATGATAACGATTGATTGATCATTTGATTGGTTGTGAGTTTGATTAAAACACCAGAGGAATTGCCATACTGTATAAGTGGTATTTTTCGCGCTACATTTATTTTCACGCTTTTCGCGCAAAATGAGATTAGCGCAAAAATAAATGTACCGCGAAAATTAATGTGGATGTGTTGCAAATGGAATTCTATACACGGACAATGTTCGTATACGCGAAAATAAAAACGCGCGAAATGGTCCAAAATTGGCTGAGCGCGAAAATTACTGAGCGTGGAAATATTGGCGTTTACAGTATTTCAAATTGATACCTTGATTCCTCTGCAATAAAATATTCTGCAATAGATCTAATCAGTTTGTTTGGCGAAGACAAAAACTTGAAATAAAGGAGCTTCAGGGACTTCAACCCTTGTTCCCCCAAGAGAATATGTGATTGAGGTGTTTAAATCAATCGCATAGTAGTTGGTGGAACAGCTTGTGTGCCTCCAGTTAAATCCAGTGCACAACAGAAACAATGAAATGGACTCTATCCGTGTGTCTATATTTGGTCATAATAGACTAGACAAGTACTCCATTTGAATGACCATTTCCTTTTGACTTAAAGGATGAACTTGGGGCACGCCACTTGCTCAAATCATGAAAAATTTAAATTGGTACAGATTAGGTGTATTCTATGATGGACAAGTCCTTATTAAATTGCCAGTGGTGTCATACAGGGTTTTTTGCCCTCTTTCAGTGTTGGGGTTGATGGCATAGACTACCAGTACTTAAAAACAGGGTCAACTTTATATCCCCGTGTCTCAGTTCGTACAGATTGTGTGTGTTGATGTTGAGATATATGACCATACACCACAAACTTCAAGTAAAGTCAACATTTTTTACAGGACAAATTGTGATGACTCACCCCGAAAAGAGGGACTTTGCGACAGAACACTTTTCAAGAAACAGGTGAAAATAGGCAGCAAAAAATAAAGAAAAAAATAAGAATTTGCAGCAGAATATCTGTTGTAAAATTTGGTTGCCTTGATCAATTTCAACAAGTAAGGTGTCATTTTAAAGCTTAGAAAATGCTGCAACAGATGAAATGATAAAATCAAAATTGGTATCATCTGCGAAGGTCCCCCTTTCGGGGTGAGTCATCACAAATAGGAGTAAAAGTCGTATTCTGATAAACTAGAGATGTGTAAAATGTTCGTCCAGTTTGTAAATGAAACTCCCTGTAAACATCAGCTTTCATTTACTCCAAAATATTTGAAAACTAACATTTTCTAGTTGTATAGTTATTGGATTTAATTCGTGAATGCGTATCAAGAGTTTTGAGCGTAGACGCGAACAAGATAACATTGAAAATATATGCATGCGTCAGAGACCACTGTGTATTTACTACAGATACGCGTTCACGAATTAAATCCAGCAACAATAGTTGAATTTGAAATGTGCCTAAGATGAAACTTCAAAAGCCAGTTTTCTTGGTTTTATGTGTTATGCAATGTCATACTTTAAAGAATTGTGACTCTTCTTACTGCTGCTTTTCATACTTATTGTAGCTTTGCAGTTTTGTCGCTTTATGTCGTTTGAAAGTTGAACTCAAAAATCTTCAAAATTCAAAAGTTGAACTTCAAGAAAATCTTGCAGTGCAACAAAGTTTTGTCAATATTGATTATCTCAGTGACTTGTAGCTTTGCCGCTATGACAACCAGAAGAAGTTTTTGCAAAAAAATATATGTCATGCAGAAATTTGAAAGAATATCATGTTAGAGCTGAAAGTATATTTGTTTTAAATCTGAAAAAATGATCAGTAGCTAACTTTACTGGACGTTGTGGTGCATGGTCACATAGTGACATATGTCACATATATGTATGTACATAGAATCATGAGCTCTTGAATTTTCAAGATATTGACATTATTGTATCAATTAATCAAAGATATTTTGATATGGCTTGAGATAACTTGCGACAAAATAATCAGAAACAAAATCTGGTGAGGGAAACTAATTTAAATAACTTGATTGATTGAATGTTATACCATTTTTTGTACATAAATATTGGAATGGCTAATCCTAGCAATAAAGAGAGCCAAGCCCAGAGGTGTACTCGGTTTGGTTTCGTTTGGACATTCCGTTGGGGGATATGGAAGAAACACCCATAAAAATACACATTTTCAAGAAAAGGGCACCCCCGCCGTGTACCAAAATGAAAATTTCCCCATAAATAATCCAAAAACCGTGACCCTAAAGGGTTTTTCGCTTGAAATTTTGCTCAAAGTTACACATTAATTGCATATAAGTACAATTACATTGCTGAAATAAATTTTGGAAAAAGTTATTCAGTTTTGATTTTATGGACAAAACAAATTTGAACAGTACCCACATAAAGCCATTTTAAAAACGACACGTTTGATTTGAATCTGTTTGCCACTGAGAGACGGGCTGCGTTAAGTGTTAGGATTACCTGGAATGGCAATATATATAAAAAAAATCACTCAAATTGGGTGATTTTCTGTCAAAATTGGTATACTGGTGGGTGGGTTTTTGAGTCAAAATTAGGTATAGAGGTGGATCACATCTTCAAAGTCTTTATATTGCAAAAACAAATAGATATGCATAGCAAGAAAACCCTCGTCAATCATCCTCCAAAACTGGTTAGTTCAAAGTATAGACCAAATAGACAAGAGGATCAGATCAGTGTAAGAAGGCACAGTGTCAATTTATTAAAGGCCATACCTCAACAGATACGTATCTGGATATGTTTACTAACTTTATTCATTTATAAATATGTCAACTGAGTAAACCTTTGTGTTCACTACAAACTGGATTTTGAAAAAAAAAACTTACTGAAGAAACAAACAATACAGCTTTGAAAAACTTTTATCTTTGTAAAGGTCACATATGTTTTAAAAGTATCAAAAGGTATAAACTTTCCAATTTGTTGTCTGCCATCTGGAGTCTGTGGTCCAGCATCACTGCAATAATTCTTTAACAGTTGATCCAAAATGGACCAAACTTGCAGCATAAATAGCTCTTGGACCAGGGTATGTCCTTGTGGGGCAAGGTCAAGTTCAAGTCAAAAGGTTATTTGAGGTCAAATTTCAAAAAAATTATCAAAAAAGTTGTCCTGTCAACTAAGGTCATTTCAAGGTCATTCTGATAACCCTATACCCTTGATTCCATTGATTCAAACTTGCACCTTGAATAGCCTTTGACCCAGGCCATGTTCTGGTGTCTACAGTTCAAGGTCATAAGTTATTTGATGTCAAATTAAAAATAATGATTCAAAAATTTGAACTGGGGTAAACGATGCTGTTGGCAGCTGTTAAAGCAGCCAAGACTACTGGTTCGTGAACTATCTTGTTTGAAAAAAACTTTTTTTTTTAATGCCATTGTAGTATTATATTGAATTCATTTATCTGATTTAATTCCTTCCATTACGTATTTGTGATGTTAATTTTGTATATTATTATTAAGCATACTCTGTATTAGTAGCCCTATAATTTGTATTTTAAGTCAACTATTTAGACAATAATAACTGCGCACCATCTTTTTTGAGGTCATTGTTTAAAATCGGAGGTGTTTGTTTTGGGCCGAGGTACTTTTCTGAGGGAGCGTAGCTCCCGAAGAAAAGTTCCGAGGCACAAAACAAACACCAACGATTTTAAACAATGACCGAATAAAAAGATGGTGCAAAGTTATTATTGTCATTAATAACCATAATTTTATCTTTAAAATCCTTACTGATTTTGACCAAAAACGGGTGAAAATCATAATTGTATTTAGTTTGTTTCTTTGCCATCTACTTAAATATCGATCGGTCTAGGCACTGCGTCCGCGTTGCGTTTAGTAAAACGCGACCTCCGCGATATCATTGCGTGCGCGTAATGCTGCGTTTAAAGCATACGCGCTACGCGGGTCATTAACAGAAGTCATTGTTACCTGATAATGGCCGCGCAGTAGTTTGCGTAAAAGTAGAAATAATCTTACTAGATTGGATCGCGCTATTACGCAGGTTATTAATTTATTGTAAAGGATAATTAACCACTTGGGTTTTATCTGAGCCCAATATCAGGTGCCTTTGTACTTCTTTGTGTGTGTTAACAATTATATTATTTATCAATTGTATCTGAGTGTATTTAGCAAGTGATTTGAAAGGGTTTTTCCAGCATATATCAGCATTCTGACAAGTCCCAAAAGGGTCGTAGCCAGGGGGGGTGCGGTGGGGGCGTCGCACCCCCCCAAATTTGACAATGTACAAAAAAGGTCCACAAAAATTCCCTAATTGACCACCAAAAGCACGCCTAAAAGCCCCAAAACAAGTAAATGTAAGTCTTTTTTTAATAAAAAAACTACACAAATGCTTGGAAAACTGCTAAAAAACTACTAAAATTAGTTAAGGGTCGACCAAAACGAAAATTTTTCCTCCAAAAGGTCCACCTTTTGAAAATCCGCACCCCCCTTGAAAAAATCCTGGCTACGGGCCTGGTCATGACCCATCATAGTTAGGGAAGCGGTAATGATGCATCTTCACTTGAGGACATGCAGGAAGGAGGATCTATTTCTGCAAGTTACGAAAATTGAAATTTTACCAATGGGGCTGTGGGGACATACAGTCCAAACGCAAAGTGACATAATTTTAGTCACTGACTGAAGCACTCACTGTTGATGTATCAGGTGAAGATTTATTCACTTGAACTAGTTACCAAGCTTATACTAGTGGTGGATTATAAAATGGTGATGTTTCAAATCACTTAGGGGAAAAGCTCATTTGATGCAGTATGATCTCCTGTTGTGCATGAAGCCATAAACTATTGTGTCTCTGGAACTGTTTAGAACCAAACCTGATGGCTGTAGTAAATGGTATTGGGAAGGTAAATCTTGCTTGTTTCTTGAGGGAAAAGTGGTGAAAAACAAGCACAATATCAAAGTGAAGTCTGATCTGCTAAAGACGATTGGATTCGAATAATATAAGCTGTTGGCAAATAAGATTTATTTCCATTTAATGTTGGTATCAAAGCCATTATTTTTGGAAACATTTTTACTCTGTGTATCAGCAGCTGATAACTAAATGCATATATAAAAGTATATATTTTGTAGATTTTCATGCTAAACATGATGGGGAATCCAGTTTTGACCACCAAATTATTTGACCAAAAAAAAAATGTGAAATATTGACATTTTGAAGAATCTTGAAACAAATGTGTATGATCAGCTTCTCAAAATTGATGTTTTGATTTTTATCTAACTTATTGCCAAACAAAATTATGTCAAATCATGCCCTTCAATTCGATAGATTTTGAATAATTCAAAATCAATTGTTTCTATATTCAAATCATTGCTTCTACATTGTAATGTTGGCTTTTTATAATTAAGTATGTAAGTTTATGTAAGTTTCGGGAGCTAAAATTTGGCAAAATATTGATCCCTGTGTATGTTTTGTGTGTAAAACTTTTTGAATCGCAAGGAACTAAAGTTTGATAATCATGGGGTAAATGCCCGGGTAAATGGCTCCTAGGTGCCTGGTTAATAAAAACCTTGAATATAAATCAACAAATTACCAAAACCAGAAAGATGCTATCTCTGCCAAAATGATTGAAGAATGCTTTAAAAAATATTGTTCATCTATCCAGGGATTTGTAAGTGGGCGATTTTGTGACCAAAATATTGAAAAATTTCACTTTAAAAATGCCTTCAGAACCTAGCATAAACATTCAAGTTAAAAAAAAAAAAAAAATGCTCTATTTGGACAGATACGCCCAGAGCGCTATAATAGAGGTATTCACTTATGTAGCTGTAGAGCGACAGCCTTATTCTTTTTGCCAAAATTTATGATGTTGCTAGATATCTCTTTGTATCAGGCAGTTACAGGCGAAGTTTTGATTTTCTTCACTTTTTATTTGTTTATTTATTTTTCAGATATCTTTATAGTGATGCCCGAAATTAATTCCGGCCAATCATGCACGCTTTCGCGAGCCACTGTGAGTGGCTTTCCGGAGTTAAACATATTCTGAGATTGATGAGTTAGTGTCTATATAACTCAAAACCCCTCAAAAATGCTCACTAAAATCTATCAAATCGTCTGCCCCTGATGGTTTATCCAGTTGTCTGAGTATATAGAGAATAGACTTTTACTTACAATATTTTTTACAACTCACACAATATGTGATGGCTCACCCGAAAGGGGGACTTTGAAAATTATATCAAATTTGATTTTTTCGCGATCAAATTTTACAACAGAAAATCTGCTGGAAATTCTTCTTATTTTTTATTTATTTTTTGCTACCTATTTTCACCTGTATCTGTCGCAAAGTCCCCCTTTTCGGGGTGAGTCATCACATATTTCCTTGTCATTCTCAAAGCAATTCATTTTTTTTTATTCCCAGTACTTGGTGGTACTGGTTGACAGGGCATGTATGTGTTCTACAAACATAAGTACTCACAGCAAATGATCCATGATAGTTCACCAACCAAGAATTAAGCGGTAGCCTGATACTTTGTCATTTTTGTAGTTTGTAGACATTTTCATTCAGAATTTTTCTCATGGTCAGGGCTAGAAATTCGGCGAGAATCCAAGAATCCATTCTCGCAGAGATAATCCAAATAGATTCTCGTAAAAAAAGGCGGATACATTCTGTATGAATGTAAAGAATCCAAAGATTCTTGCAAAGATTCTCCCCAAGTAGATTTGGGAGAATCCAATAAGATTCTCGCAGCAGTGAACAAATTTCTAGCCCTGATGGTGATTGGTTTATAAGAGTGGTGTACTTTCATTTTGAATGAACATTTTCCCATGTACAATAATTCACCATTGTGTAAATCATAACCATCATTGCAAGAAGAGATTAGCTTACCATGAATAGATCTAGGCGGTAGAATCAATATCAAACAAACTTTATACTCCCCAACGGTAAGCACTTGAAAAAAAGGTCTCCATTTAATACAGTCTCCATAATGTGAAAATTTAGAATGAAAATTCTCATTCAGAATTAAAAATTTACTCCATTCTTAAAAAACAATCACCATCAGAAAAATTCTGAATGAAAATGACCACAAAAATGACGAAGTATATCTACCGCTTTAGTCAAATATTGTATTACTTGTGTATAATTGAGAAACAATATATATTTTTGAAATATTGATACAATTTATTTTATTCATGAAACTGTATTTTTTATAATTGTTGATACTTTTTTTTTCTATGATTGAAACAATAAATCAAATGATTTCAATTTGGAAACTACAATTTTGAGTTTGTTGGTAATTCTGACTTGATCGATCATGACAGGCTAAAGTTTTAGATGAAAAAATACAACATTGGCATAGCCATAAACAATTTTGCTAGCATTTATAGATTTTGTGTAAAAAAAATAACAAAGTTGAGTACTTATCATTTTGATACACCCTGTAGTACATAGTTTCTATATTTTAACAGCCAGTACAAGAAAACCCAAACTCCATGAGCTCCCCTCTGCAACAATATACTAGAAAAATGATCTGACATGCCTAAAGAAGTCAACTAAAGGGTCAAATGTGACTCTATGATTGGGATATAGACATGGAAATGCTTTTTAGTGATTTGAAAGCATTTTCAGAGATTTGTATGCATTTATATTTCACAGAAGTTAACAGAAGGGAGCTATTGGAGTTGGGGTTTTCTTGTACTGGACTATTCATTTTTATCCCCCTTGTTTGAAGAGAAAAGGGGATTTTCATATACGTGGGGGTTACTTAGTACAAACGGGGTTATGGGGAAGTGCTGCAAATTCGGGTAGCAAAGTCGGCCCCTCATGTTTTTGGTATATGGGTGGGTCCCTTTGTCTAGAAAAATTGATGTTTGCGGAGGCGCGTCCCTACCCAAACCAAATTTGAGTACCCCCCCCCCTGGATTGTCAAAGTAGTGGATGACAGTGTTGACCTGCGTTGTCTGTTGGTGTACAACCTGTGCATGAGCCTCATGGGATGGTAACTGGGTATTCTGTCCGGGTAACTACCTGCGATATGAATATGCTTTAGGACATCCTGAGCTGAGCAACATAAAAACATTTTTAAAATCAGGTAAATGTAAGGCATGTAAGGTGGTCTAAACATATTGCACAGCAGCTGTGTTCATGGCACTTTAGAGCTCCTGTTACACATGTTTTTCTTCATTAACAACTTTTTTTCTTTTTAAAAAGAACCTTTGAGGGCTCCCTGGCCTTTGTTCAAAAAAAGGTTCTTGAAGCAGAAGGAACCATTTTGCCGGGCCATTTTAGGGCCTTGATAAGTACTAAAATATTTACAGGGATAGTATATAATTTTCCCCGGGGGGGGGGGGCACTCAACTTTGGCTTTGGTAGGGGTGTGCGGCCCCGACCCTAGTCTAGGGAACGGAAGATTGACTCTGAAAAGGGGGTCTAGAGAACTGAAGGGGCCACCAAAAAATGACCCTTCAGAACTAGCTTTTTTGGCTCTGGAAGCAACATTTTTGAAATTTTGCTTGAAATGGGGGTCTTGGGAACTAAATTTCAAAAAATGAGGCTAGGGAACTGAAATTTTTTGAAAATAAGGCTTGTGAACTAAAGGTTGTGCTTGAATTGGGGGTCTAGTGAGCGGCAGACAAGGCGTGAAAAGGGGGTCTTGAGGGCCGCACATACCCGTATCACTTTTAGTCAGTGCCCTTCCCCCCCCCCCCGGGAATTTTTCAGGCCGTGGCCTGATGCCCATTTGTTGTCAAAATTTACCCTGTTTACAGCGTATGCCATTTTTACACCATCACTTCTTCCGGCTTTTAAACGTTTGGTCACTTACATCCCTGTATTTACAGCAATGAAAATTGACCACTGCAACATTTATGGTGGGAATTTGCATCTCTCTGGTAGTAGGCCCTACCAACATTTAGAAGATTCCAGCCAGATTGCCTGCTGCAAGTAATTTGTATTTGGCCTTGTATTTTTGAGGATAGTTTCATGTAAATTCTCCCCTCTTTTAATGTGTTTTGAGATTGCCTGAGGAAAAGTGGTCTGCCCCTTTGAAACACCGTGCCGCACGGTTTTTCTGTTTTATTGTAAGTTTGGCGAGTCTGTATCGTTGCCCAGGCCTGGCGTTATATCATTAGTGTTCAATACGATGGTATATAATTGAATACGCTAGAATAAGAACATCCCAACTCCATGGGCTGCCTTCTGTCAAGTTATGTAAAATATAAATGCATAT
>JXSR01S017195.1:9117-24580 GCA_000969725.1 Ophiothrix spiculata
TTTTTTTTTTGAAAGTCAAATACATTCGGGTACAGAGGATTTGATACACCAGTATGAGACAAAATATCTGCTTTGGAAAAAAAAGATTTTTCTTATTTTAGAATACTTAATTATGATATCTTATTTTATATTTTAGTGTAAGTGTGTTGTTTGATCAACATATTTTTTGGGCAAGCTAATTTCATCAGATTAAGTAATCGTCTATGCCAAATTAATTTGTCGTTTAAAAACTGGCATATGATCTCATGTGAAGTTTGCCTTTCGTCTTGACAACATTATTATTTACTTCCTTCATTTGAATATCCTGAAAACACATGGTTGCTAGGTTCTACACCCTTGGAATGACGTGTACGTCTCGCCTACAATATATCACGCTGTAATTTGAACGCCATGGTATCACTTAAAGATTTTACGCAAAGGCAAAAGGACAAAATAAGGATCTAAGCATTGGCAAATGTTATGCACTATTGACAATAAGTAGGCATAAGACTGTTAATGATTGATAGTTTCTTCTATTTGATGGGAAAATCGATGGCTAATGTATTCCAATTATTTAATTTTAAGACCAAAACATCACCAAAAACCATATTACCGATTGAATGCAATCGATCAATAAAAAAAACACCTCACAGAAGTAGTATTTTTATATAAATTACTCGTTAATTCAGTTATAATGCGACTTCAGTATATTATGTACATGTAGGGGTAATATCAGAAATTACAGGTAATAAGAAACTCACAACAAACTGTTTCTGAAACGTCTCAAATACAAAGTAACAAAGGGACGCTTTTAAAGTGATGTGGTCATAGCAAACAGTATGCAAAAATAATACTTGTCATAATTACGTATACTTTAGTAACTAACAACTAAACTTGTTTTCATCATTTAAACTGTAAAAATGTAAACTATCATTTGAAACTACTTTACCCTTCTAAAGTGTATATCCGCCAAAACAAGTAAGATTTTGTCCATGTTGTCTTTCGTTGAAATGATATCATTATATGCCGTAAGATGCTTTACCTTGCGTTCAATTAAGCAAATAGTTCACCAAAGTACACTCTAAAAAAAATTAAAAAGAGTTAAATTTAACTCTTACTCAACCACGATTGGGTAAAAAAATACAAAACACGTTGATTTAAAATTGACTCTGTCTTGGTGTAAAATTTAAACCTATCCATAGAGTTAAAAAGGTGATCACCTTATTTTTAGAGTTAAATTTAAATCAAATAATAGAGTTGAAAAGGTTTTTGGAGTTAAATTTAAACCTTTTAATGAGTTAAAAAGGTGATCACCTCGTATTTGGAGTTAAATTTAAACTTTTTAATGGGTTAAAAAGGTGATCACCTCGTTTTTTTGAGTTAAATTTAAACCTTTTAATGGAGTTGAAAAGGGGATCACCTCGTTTTTGGAGTTAAATTTAAACCTTTTAATGGAGTTGAAAAGAAGGTCACCTCGTTTTTTGAGTTTAAACCTTTTAATGGAGTTGAAAAGGGGATCACCTCGTTTGCGGATTTATACCCAATAAGGGAGTTAGTGGAGTGGGGATTTTCGGAGTTTGCAGAACTTGTCTTTGGTGACAGTGTACATGTTTGTTGAATCTGTCGTTGTCATGTTTGAAATGATTTTTGTTGTACAGCTGTACGGCTGGCTTAGGTGAGGGGACACTTCCAGCACTCACCAGGCAGAAGGACTTGCGCTCCCTCCCGCTCCTCGAATGACCTAATATAGTCTACAGGGAATAGTCCAAATACTACCCTAAAATCGATTGTACAGATTGTGTACCAACTTGGTCTCCCATCTCCGAAAGTTTTAAGTTAACCCTCGTCTTCCTAAGGAGGGGTCCCCCCCCCCCTAACGGATGATCGCCGATTGCACCAAAACGCAAAAGAAAGCGACCCCAAGCATTTGGGTAATTGTTTTTACATCCTTTGCGGTCATTTTGATGAAAAAATGGGGGGTACCACCTAAGGTGGGTTTATGGTAGGCCGTCAAAGTTGGCGAGTAGGGGGAGGGGTGGTTGCCACCTCGGAAAATTTTTAATCGCCATTTTGAAAAATATCTGCATGCTTTTGACTTGAAACTTACAGAAAATGTTAGAATTGTTGATTCCTTCATTTATTAGCCAAAAAACCGACGAAAATCAGACATTTAGAACTTTTATAGCGAGTTTTTGAAAAAGTGGCCATTTGTGCCAAAAGTCGATTTTTTTTCGGTACGGATATACTTTATGACGTCATAATTACGTAACGCCTCGACCGATTTTCATGAAAAGGAGACCCTACCCTATTATAGGGTAGAGTCTCCTCTTTATACTATAGTATAATACTATAGTATCAATCAATATAGCTTTTGGCGGTCCCAAGTTAAAAATCACAGGGGGGAGGTGGTAACCCCCCCCTCAGGAAGACGTGTTACAGAAAAAGGCTTAGGAAGACGCGGGTTAAGGCTACAGTCCCTAAAAACGTCTCGCTCGGCTGAAAGTCATGTTTACTGCAAGTTTTTACCTACTTACGCCTATCAGAATATCAAAATTTTTGGCGTACAATATTGAACAGAGTCTCTAGTTTATACATGGAACTTTACTAGTGATTTTACGTCCATTATCAAGGTCAAAATGACGCCTAAAGACTACTTCGAAAAAGTTGACCCCTTTTCCCCGAAACCTCATAATTTCATGATGTTCGAACAATTCGACTGGTCTCAAATTTTGACAGATTGTAGGCTTGATACTTCTTATTGAATTACAAACAATATTTTATAAATATGCTGAGTTGATTTTGAATGATAATGTAACAAACCCGCGTTGTTTTGCCCGAAAATCCGGACGTGAATTACGACTTTGAGATTGCCCTGTTTGAGTTGTGAATTGCCTGTTTTAAGTATCTACATTATCTACATTTTGTCTGATATACGCATTCGTATAATTTACTTACAAATTGAGCATTCCAATGAGGCAAAAATTGCAATTTTTATGTAAACAAAAGAAAAACACGGCATTCTAATGTTTATGTTTAAGATTTTAGTTCACCATCCCAACGCTGCCTTGATAGCTCGCGGCTTCGTAATGCATGACTAACCCCTGCCATAATCCATGGTTCGAGTCCCCGCAAAGGCACTGGAAACTATTTATCTTTTCATGATTGAAAAATAGTTAGGATTCACATTTTCCTGAGCAGAGGGATTCCTCGTACCCTTAAGCTTAACTGTATTGCTGTAACACCCACATGATCAGGTATCGTACAGCTGTATACGTACAGCTGTTTGACAGTTGTACAACCAAATCAATTCAATCATGACAACGACAGATTCAACAAACATGTACGCTGTCACTGAAAACAAGTTGAACAACTTACGTACCCGTAAATTTTCCTTCGAACTCCGAAAACCCCCACTCCACTAACTTTCCCTGGACGAAAGTGTCCACCATGATTCACCGTGGTCATGCACGAGTACGCTGGTTCCCCGCGCCTTTGGTTTTCACACTCACCACATGCACGGACTCAGTCGATATAAGCGCCAAGATCGAGGGAACCAGCGTAATGCACGAGGCGCTTGATTTGTTCCACTGTGCAAACAATGATAATACCATCAGACACGTTATTATATTTTATGTACCAACATGCTGCAGTAATGTGTAAGCATGTAGGCTATGAACATTTTGTTGAATAATATTAATCACAAATACATCCAACTAGTACTCATTTTTCCAACAGTTTAGAATTAAGACAACAAATACAAAAAAATAAGAAAACTGTATCGAATTAATAATATTGTTGGTTTTTTTTGGTTTTTATTTCATCTACGTGATCATTTAGTAATATGCGTATTTTGTTTTCAAGAAAAATACTTGTGAATCAGACAGTTCTCCAAATGTCTAACGCTTTCCAGACACAGCATGTAGATATCAATTTGTTTTCAAGAGACAAGATGTGTATAAGCGCGAAAAGAAAAGAATTAAAGACACTAATAATGACTATAAAACATGAATATATAATGACAAGAGAAACATTATGGTGTAACGCGTATCTCTGACACCATGATATTACCATATGTGTCCTATGCATGCCGTGTGCTATGGTCGATTTAATGTCACTTCGCTAGATGATTACAAGTATAGCTGCTAAGAAAGTGGAACTTGATATATCATCAACCTCATTCAACAATATTGCAGAAAGAATAAGCACAAGAGCTGTATTTAGGGGTTTGGCGAGACAGCGAGTAGATAGTAAAGTTTCTCATTTCTGATGTAAACAAGTATCGTATTAAGGTGATTAACATACATGATGTAGTTACTGTAGACTTGCATTAAATAAGAACATATTCAATGAAATATGTTTCTTTAGGCTTTCGTGGGCTGTTCTTAAGAGAAGCATCGACAAGAATAGCGCCTTGTTACAGATGCTACTTTTATTCGTATTTTAAAGACAGCAAAATATATTTATAATTTTTCTTCCTTTATGACATATGTTAAATATTTTGAATAAAGGTCAATGTAAAAGTGTAAAATTGTGCTGTGTGGCCAAGATCAATTGTTATATTTTGAAGAAAAATTGGGGTACTGCATATTTAGTATTAAACTACCCGGCTATAACATCTGATTTTATATTAAATAAAGAGATAATATCGCTGGAAATATAATGCAACCAAATTTAAATCCAAGGTTTTCTTACTTTAAGATATGATTTTCTTAATTCATGGTATGGCATTGTGAAATATTATTTTTAATTATAATGTTAGTATATTATTTAATGTAAATTTATAAAATTTTAGCCAATCAATAACCGATACTGACCTTTAATTCACTGTAATTGATTATCTTTTGTAAACAATAACATATACCTAATATGAATTCAATACTCCTCTCGATTTAGAAGATTTAAAAAAGTCTGAACTTTAATCGCTCATAACTCGAAACTAGTATTTTGGCTTTTTGGCAACTTTTTCCACTAAGCTCTTTAATTTATACTTAATAGTTGACAGTCAATAACATGGATAATGTACTCTGATGACCACTTTTGCAACTCCAATACCATCGCCAATTATGTCATCGATTGACTGCAACAAATTAATAATAATTATGATTTGTGGCCAGAAACCCAAACTTTGAATAGTTAAACATTTTTGCTGAAAAGACCAGATGTATGCATAATTATGTTTCACTTCAAATTAGACCTCATAAAAGCACAAATTTCCTATACATCACGCATTGATTTAGTAATAATAAGACACATATCTATCATATATAAAGAGGTACAGTAAGATCTTATACCTGGATGATAAAGACACTTTAGAAAGGTGACTTAGAACGGGTTATTGTGTACTTAGAAGAAGCTAAAATATATATTTCTAAAGCTATCTGAAAGTGAGATCAAAACACAATCTTCTAAATTCCATTCATAAATATAACTCTTAGTGCAAAGTACATGTAATACGGGCATTATTATTATGTCATATATTTCCCAAAGACAAAACAAGCAATGTCAGCGAACGACATTAAAGTAAAAGAAGCTGTATATAAACTGACATTTAGCATGATTGGAAATGACGGAAACACCGTGAGCTATAAATTCTAACGTCCACGTTGAACAGTGGCGATCATATGACACTTATTGCCAACAAGACGAAGACACCAGGCACAATTATGGAGTAACAGTATTAAATACGCATCGTCTGATATACAGACTTCTGTGTTCTATAGACACCTTATTCTAAGATCCAATTTAGCTCGCTTGCACTAAGGCATGGAATCATTTGACAGAGAATGGGTTTTTTTGGCAAATCTACGTATGTAACTCATTATCATGTTTAACTATATTAACGTGGATTTAACTCGTTTTGACTTCAGTTTTGAACAAAATCAAACGAAACTTTTATTGTCTTTTGCAATGAATGTTTATTAAAGACTTCTGTATTTACTTTGTTGCATATTACAATGTGTAAAAACCTTGTAATTTTGATTTTCATATTGTAATTTTCGAAGTCATCATTGATTAATTAATAAGTGTATGTACTTCATTGATTTTCAGTGAAAGGCAGGCAGTGAAATCATTCCATGTACACCGTTTTCTTCAAATCGCCCTTTAATATATAGCTTAAAGACATGCATGCCAAGTTTCTTTAATATATTCAATATGTCTTATTTGTTACATCGTACTGGCTCCACAAGGAGGTGTCTGTATTTATCTAAGAAACTTAATAGTTTGGTAATTACCAATGCCAGACTAGTTTTGTTTGTCCAAAAGTATTAGCATTAGTACACACATTTCGCCTTAGTAAATTATAATACCGGCTTTAACCCTCGTCTTCCTAAGGGGGAGGGGTGGTTAAAAAACCCTAACGGATGATCGCCGATTGCACCACCCCATCAGGAAGACGTATTACAAAAAAGGATAACAAAAGGCTTAGGAAGACGAGGGTAAAAATAAATAACTAATATAAAACTGTGATTTTTACTATGTATGCAAAGTGCTGTAGCCAATAATTATTAAACTGCCATCAGGAAACCGTCACATCTATTTCACTTCAATTAAGGTGGCTGCATGGTCGATGAACACACCCAATCTGCACTTAGATTGTAATGTTTCCCAAAACAACAGCTCCCCTATATCACTCAAGTCGACGAATCAATCGAGATTAAGTGCCTTGCCCAAGGACATAACCCGTTGGCCGTAGCGGGGCTCGAACTCGCTACCTTACTGATTAGGAGAATTGCTCTGATCCACAAGGCCACACGAGCTTTGGCAGAAATGTTTGTATTTAACTTGTATATTAACCTATACATAAGACAAAATGGTTGCATAATCACTTGAATATCTTCGAAAATTATACTTCTGTCTCTCTAGTCCCAATATACTTGACAACAGGTGTTCTTGAATTGCCAAGGCGCTCTTTGTACTAGCTTGCAACCAATATTATGTGCATGATAGTAACGTTTTAGGTAAACGGCAGATAATAAGCATGACAAGAAATAAAAATATAATGACATACTCATTATTTCATGCTTTCTGTGTTGCTGGGCCGCGCCCCTTAAGGTTTGTAGCAATGCAGAAGTACAATGAGGATATATGCATCTACTTAATTTAGTCAATATTGACAGTAAGCAGGCACAAGACCTAAGTGATTGATAGTTTATACGAAATAATGGACGGGCAATTAAATAAAAAAAATATACTTTAACCTTCGTTTTCCGAAGTGGGAGCTGTTGCAACCCCTTAAGTTTTTCCCCGCTACATAAAACCGTAAAAGCAACCGATCCAGGCATTTGAGTAATCTTTTTTACATCCCATGTGGTCATTTGGATGACAAATTAGGGGCATGCCACCTTAGGCGGGGTAAGGTAGGCCGTCAAAGTTGGGGTGTAGGGGGTATTGAAATGCTGGACATTTTTAAGTCGCCATTTTGAAAAATGTATGCATGCCATAAAACTCAAACTTACAAGGCAGTTAGAATCATCATTTTCTTTCATTATTAGAAAAAAAAAACCGACGAAAATACGATATTTAGAACTGTTATAGCAACATTTTGATTTGGTGACCATTTTGCCATAATAGCCATTTTTGCCTGATTTTCCGATCTGATAGTACATTATGACGTCATAATTACATAACGCCTAGGCTGATTTTATTTAACTTAGTAACGTTAGATAGGGGAGGGTCATACCTATCTATGTATAGCAAAACCAAGTTCATAGGTGGTTCCGTTCCAAAATATTACGAAAGGTTGCAACCACCGTCGGAGTGCGTGTTACAAAAAAAAAAAAAACCCTCAGGAGGACCATGGTTAATGACCACTTTGTGACCCAATGAAAGTACCAATAGTTTCACCGATTGAATGCAATCATTTATTGTAAAATATAGCAGCCAGTTGTGGTGGAAACCCAACTTCGAGTAGGAGGGGCAACTTCACTCTATCATTATACAGA
Source organism: Ophiothrix spiculata (assembly GCA_000969725.1). Lineage (NCBI taxonomy): Eukaryota > Metazoa > Echinodermata > Ophiuroidea > Amphilepidida > Ophiotrichidae > Ophiothrix > Ophiothrix spiculata. The sequence continues at coordinate 17,040 of JXSR01S017195.1, forward strand.
TTATTGTATACTTAACCCAAACTGACATATCCACTGTAAGGTGAAATATTTTAAAACCTTTAAAGGGAAAGTCTAACCACAACGAAAATAAATGTTCATAAACAATCAATAATTTTGTCGGGAACAAAAAGAAAATCGCCGAAAAAGAGCATCTCGTACTAACAGTAAAAATAAGTTTCATATTGTCTCCAAAAAAGGAGAGACTTAAATCCTATAACAGTAAAGAAAAGAAAAATACTTTTAACATTTAATTAAATTTCGGAAACAAACGGACAATCTAAGGAAATGATCATCTGGAAAAGTTATTTAAAATAAAAATATATGCGCCACGTATTGTGGGATGAAGAATATCCATTACAAAATATTTCATGTATGAAATGAACAATAATGTTGTCAAATCAAATCAATCAAAAGAATAGCTTTGAAACTGTATCTTTTTAGACAATAATTACTAGGCAACGAATTATGTTACTAGTTGCAAATTAACTGTACTTCGAAAGAGTTGCGACCAACAATCGTCATATATGCTCCAAATATATAAATGTCAACACGCCTAATCCACACGATTTGTTACTTTTTCCTGGGTAGCTTAAGATGCCAAAAGTGAGATCGAAGAAACAATCACCTAAATTCCATTCATAAATAGAACTCGTAGTACCAAGTAAGACGGGCATTATGATTATATTATATCTTATTTATGGCTGTCCAGCCCGTATGAGTCGTAAATGCAAGAAACTTTATTTTGCGCTACAGCTGGAAATACATGTCAAGGCCGTAATTTGCCGAAATTATTAAATACCAGCAAAATTTTATTTCAATAAAATGATCGGATATATGAAATATATCTGCATATTTTTAGGACAATCAACAGAAAATATAGGGCTTACTGATTTTTGAACGCGCTTAACTTAGTTATACATTTTACTCCAAGACAACCTTTGACGGACCATAATTTGACTTTTGGAAATCGAGTGAAGTTCATTCAGGTGTCATTTTAATCCTTATAACATGGTCTTTACAAATATTTTAAAAGGTGAAAATGACAAGAGGCTGCATTTATGGTTATTTTGGGGTGGCCGGTCACATTTATATTTCTCCAATACAAAACAAGCGACGTGGGTGAACGACTTTAAAGTAGAAGAAGCTCCATATCAATGTACATATAGCACGATTGGATATGACAAAAAACAGTGGGCAATAAACTCTAAGATCATGTGATGCTTATTGTCAACAAGACTGGGACACCAGGCATATTTATTAACTAATAGTATTAAATTCGCATAGTCTGATTCGATAAAACTCTAGTGTGTCTAAAGACAAAGGATACTTGTCCCGAATGATATTGCTTGCAATAAGTGATATAGTAAGGCATGGGATCATGCTTGAAATAACACACGTAATGATTTTTTTCATGCTATTCTACTTTTATAATATTCATTATCCTATTCATATTGGTTTTGTTTGTAATCCTGAATCATTTCAAAGGAAAAAAACCCTATTGTTAATTTTAAAATTGATAACAATTGATAAAGAACTGAAAAATATTATATTATTCTAAGATAATATAGATATAGGTATTCAAACACGTCACAGGGTTGTTCATCGCGAATCAACAACGATGCACCTATTATAATACGTCCGCGTATTTTTATTGCGCGAGAGTGGCTTTAGCCACCCGAGCTATAGACAATAACTACTGGGCAACGAATAGTGTATCTAGATTCAAATCGGTTGGAGTTCGAACGGTTCGTGGGGGTGCAATCAAGTATCCTTTCTGATTTTTAACTGTTCAAAATATATAAATGCCAATAAGACTTATCCACATAATTTGTTACTTTAAATGGGTAGCTTAAGATGCCGAAAGTGAGAGCGAAGAAACAATCGCCTAAATTCCATTCATAATATAACTCTTAGTACGAAGTAAGACGGGCATTATATAGTAAGTCATATTAGTGGTGCAGATTGGTGAAACCTATGTTCAAATTGGGGTACAAGTATGAAATTTGGCGCAATTATAGAGAATGACTTACTAAACAATTCTGGATATAGACCCAAAAATAATTTTTCCAATATGGCCGCCAAATCCAAAATGGCCGCCAAAATGTCCAAAAAATTAAAAAAATCTGGATTTTTGTTTTATGGAAGCATTATAGAGCCACTATTTGGCTGTAAATTTATAGTTCAACATTGCAACATTCCTATTTTCTATCATGCATGGTTATAAGTGTTGTCATTTTTTATAATATGGCTGCCAAATCCAAAATGGCTGCCAAAAATTGAAAAACATTAAAATCAGGATTTTGTGGTATGGAAGCAAAATATAGCAATTATTTGGCCTTGAATTTATATTTCAATATTTATTTTTTCTAACATGAATGGTTATGACTGTTATAAATATTTCAAACATGGTCGCCAAATTCAAAATGGCCGCCATAGTGAATATAGAATAAACAAGCAATCGACAGAAGCATAGCGCGATAATTCTACTTAAGTGACTTGATTTGTTGTTTCTCATTTGATGCAGTCTTTGGTTGTGGGCAACTAAAGAGAGGCAGCTTGTTTCTTTTCACTGGCTGAAGCTTAGTCAAGTGAAAAGAAACGAGTTGCCTCTCTTTTCTCTCGACTATATGTATCCTGCCAGGTACGAGATGGAAACATTGATGATTTCTTCTCCCACATGAATCATGCCTACCCACCTTCACTCTCTAAGTTTATGGTCTTACGCACAGGAACTAAAGCTGACCTAACAGAATGTCTTGAAAAACAATGTCCTGAATCAGTCAGAGACTGCCCTGAAGTTGATGTCGAACGATGTAGCAAATATCCTGAAACCAGGATCTGGTAAAACGTTCCTTGAGTTTTCCGAAAACGTTTATTTAGCATTCATTGAGTCCAAGTTAAGGAATACCAAGAGACTGGATGTCATTTGGGATGAATATCTTACTGAGAGTTTGAAGTCAATAACAAGACAACATCGGGGAAAGGGAGCAGGTAGACATGTTGGGCCAAATGTCAAGATTCCTGGCACCTGAGCTGAGTTTCTACGAGTAGATGAAAACAAAAACAACAACTGTTTTTGCCTTCCTTGCTGAGAAAACTACCACTATCAAAAGTGATCAACACGAGGTGTACTTTGCAGTTGGCAAGTTGGTGCTGTGCAATTCAGACAGAAAAGACACAGAGACCTTACAACCATGTTCACATGAAGAAGCCGACATAAGACTGTTGTTGCATGCTGCAGACGCTTCTATGCATGGATACAAAAGAGTGATGATTCGTACAATGGATACAGATGTACTTGTGTTATCAATAGCACTCTTTCCAAGATGAACCTTGATAAATTATGTGGCTGACATTTGGAAGAGGAAACATTACCGATTTATACCAGCCCATACCATAGCAAATTCATCGGGTACAGAAAAGTCACTACCGAGACTACTGATGCTTCATGCATTCACTGGTTGTGACCAGACATCCTTTTTCCTACAAAAGGAAAGAAAACAGTTTGGGACACAATGAGAAGTTCTCATGTTGTCCCAAAATGTTTTCTTATCCGGAAGTTGCCCGAACATTTCTAGCATTAGGAATACCTGTGACACAAGAGACATTGAACAATCAAATGCCAACACTTGAACAAAAATGTGATCATGATTTATGATAAGACAAGCACAATCAAAAAGCTAACAATGCTCGAAAAGAATTGTTCACCGAAAAGGGAAGGTCCATTGACCTTATACCACCTACATATGTAGCATTTTACCAGCATGCAAAGCGAGCTGTGTACCAAGCTGGATATGTCTGATGACAAGCATTGTTTCGTGCACCTGAACTGCCAGATCCAAGTGAATGGGGTTGGGAGAAGCACACAAGAGGAAAGTTTCATGCATGGGAACCTGTTTGGTCTGAATTATCTGAAGCGTCAAAGCCTGTTGGTGATGCCAACGTGTACAACTTACTTACTAATGGCGAGTAAGGTCCTCGAACCACAATGGCCCTCTAAAGCTTCCTGTCACCCATGGCTGTTTCAAATGCTGCTCCTTCCAAACCAGTATCCTTCTTCAGAACATCTGTATATGTGAGGGGTGGTCTAGTCTGCCTGGTTATTTTGCCCATGTTTAGGATTCCAATGCACCAGTTCTGATACATGCTCTTGCTTGCTTCTGTAACAGTGGCCTGCAAAACAGTTTCTTCTCTCTCTAATTGTTTGAGAGATATTTGGTAGATCTACATACAGTTCTTTGTTGGTTTTATGCTGTTTCCAGTGAATGTTGTAGATCATTCGCAGCATCCTTGTGTAGAAACCATCAAGGCCTTTATTTAAAATTCTGCACATCCTCAAGGCTTGAACTCAATCCCTTGTCTTGATAGAGACTGTCTGTTTTTGGTTGTAGGCCATGTATTTTGTCTTTTTGGTCTTCATTTTCATTCCTACTGATGATACAGATTTTTCTACCCTGTGGAGAAGATTTTGCGCTTGATGAATCTTCTCTGACAGTATGGTTATGTTATCTGCAAAGTCAGTTAGCACTTTTGGGCCAACTCTCCTGCTTTGCCTCTTGACTAGTTGGAAACCAAGTTCCTCATCGCATAGTCTAGGGCAATCACAAAAAGATATGGTGCTAGAGATTCTCCCTGTAGTACTCCGGCTAGAATATTGAAAGCCTCCGTCTCTCCATCAGGTGTTATCACTTTAGCCTTAATGCCTTCATACATGATCCCAACAGCATCAGCAGTCTCTTAATAGGAATTCCATAGGGCCCTGAGAATTTTGCCACGGTGGATAGTGTCGAATGCCTTCTTGAAATCAATGAAGGTGATAATAGCAGGCAAGTTGTTCAGTTTCACTCCTTCGATGATACGTCTTAGGCCAGAATGTGGCCGACTGTGGTTCCCCCTTCTCTGCAGCTATTTTGGTTTGCTCGGAGATAAAGATCAACGTTCGATTCTGTTCAGCACGTGCAAAGGAAACTGTAAATGCTTTAAAGCAGACTTTGAATGCACATCATGTTGTAAATGCCATGGTAACTGTGAACGTTCTTGAGTTAAAGACACCAGATAACCATGTGTAGGTATTCACTTAACAATGTGCCTGACTATTTCTAAAAGCTACGATGTGTCAAATGTGTTTAATGTTTTAATTACAAACTAAACATAGCTTCGCCATTTAATCTGTACATTTGATTATAGCAAGCTTGTATGTTAGATAAGAAATTTGGTTGCCAATTAACATATAAGATGTAGCTTAAGAAATGTAACTATGCTTTACTCCATCATCACAAGTGGCAACAAGCAAAATGTCAATTATTCACATATTATTATTTTATGCTTGTATTTGATATATGCTTGTATTTGATATATTTTGGCAGCCATTTTGAATAAATGGCAGCCATTTTCTTTCAGTTAGAAAGTGAGATTTTGCATGAAGGGGTTATAAGATAGTATGATAGTTTGATTTATTATGACATGACACATAAGGTTATTGTGCTGTAGATTTTTATTCGTTTTTATTAAAAAATCTAAATTGTGGAGGCCATTTTGGATTTTTGGCGGCCATTTTGGATTTTTTGAAGCCATTGTGTTAGTAAACATGTCAGATATAGCTTGAGAAATGGCTTAGATAATTCATCTCCATATTAAGAGTGAAACAAAGTTCAAATATTTTTATTTTATATTATCTTAGGCTTGTATTCATTGAAATGTATATTTTGGCGGCCATTTTGAATTTTTGGCGGCCATATTGGAAAATTATTTTTGGGTCTATATCCAGAAATAATCAGGAAGTCAAACTCTACATCTGTGCCAATTTTCACACTTGTACCCAAAATGTAACAATCTTGCCTATATTCTTCACCAATCTGCACCACTATATAACAAGCGATGTGGGTGAACGACATCAAAGTAGAAGAAACTGCATATCAACTGACATCTAGGGAGAAATCGATATCGTCAGCGGACTACGGATCGTCTCTCGATATCTCCAGCAGAAAAATACAGATTTTTGCGAAATGTAACCGAGTTTGGTGGAAAAAAGTGTCTAAAATCAAGCAGTGGACTATCTAAATTACAAATAACTACAATTTTGATCAGGATAATTAACAGAAGAAGTGAAAAAAGCGAGGAATATGTCAGGTGAAAACGCCACACAGAATAACACATACGCGGCAATTGTGAACAATGGAGAACAAAGCGTGTCCAACACTGTTAACACGGGTGATAGGCCCAATGCCCAAGGACACCTCACAACTACCTAATAAACAACAAGGTAGGCTGCCTGTAGTCTTTATCAAGAATAGAGATATGGTGAACTATGAGGACAAAAATGATTCCATACAAAACGAAGAAATTTACGTACAGTTAATTAAAGTCATTAACCAGGAATACATCGAAGGTGTACAACGAATAGGCGGCCTATGGCGACTCTACATATCGGATATAACATCACGATGCAAGTTGCTAGCGCAAGGATTGGAAGTCAGGGGTAAAATCGTGACTGTATACGACAACAATCCGTTCCTTAAATCACACTTAAATTCAGTGACGGTAAAGGTATGTGATGTGCCCCTATCTGTACACGATTCAGAGATTTTGAACACTTTACGTTATGTCGGAGCAGAAATACTTGGTGAGTGTACCAGAGAAAAACTGAGAGTTAATGGCCAACTTGTCAATTGCCTTACTGGAAACCGCAGAATCGAAATCAAAACTCCAGCCAAGCCTTTACAAAGGTACGTGGCTGTCAACGATTTCAAAGCCAAACTCTTCCATTACGGCCAACCCCAGATGAAGGATGTGGTCTGCTCACAATGCCTTCAGAAAGGCCATTACATGGCCACATGCAGGAACCCTTATAAATGCAAATCTTGTGGCGGTGAACACTGCACTTCTAGTTGTCCAGTAGAACCTAGATTCTGTGATTCATGCAATGTCAGAGGACACTATGACTGGAGCTGCCCTAAGCAAAATAAGAAAACAAATCAGTCTAATGCAAAACAACAATCCCTTCAGTCGGTTGAAAGCACGGAGGTTCAGAGTGTATCCGCAAAAAACAGTAAAAAACAAGATCCAAAAACCCATCCCAAGCAGATGGGAGTCTTAAAACTCACAACTGGCAAACTTGAGCTCACTCCAGATCCTCGCTTGCCAACAAAGACTACTAGCGGATATGAAAGTCTACCACAGTATTATGATGGAAGTGATGATACATGTAGTGAAAGTGAATACAGTGACCAAGAAAGTGTAACAGAAACAGAATCAACTGAAGTGACAGACACAACAGAACAGAATCAAGATGAAAATGATATGTCTAACATGAGTGCTCAAACCCCCTCACCTGATAAAGGAAGGAAAAGAAAGTAGAAACATGCAAGTCCAAGAAGGAGAGGGAGAAGCAGTCACAAAGTAAATGGAAGAAGGTAAAAACTTTGAAATGTACTTTGTCTGAACATATGAAAATATACAATAGATTCTTATAAAGAGCCAGACTCTAACTCACCATAAAATTGTATATACATGCTAGAAAATCAATTATGGGTGAAAATCAT
>JXSR01S017199.1:14897-27491 GCA_000969725.1 Ophiothrix spiculata
AACTACTACACCACCAGGTGGTACTATTTGAAGAATTATCTATACAATCAATATGGAAACTAAGAGAACATTGAATACATGATACACTGGTTTGATAATGCCTAATTTTACAATTACAAGTACCACAAATAACTTGGGATGTATTCATATTACTATAAGTTTTATCTAAAGTTACTTTACCCCTCTTTTTCACAATAGTGTCTTGAGTGTTTTTCACAGATTATACTTACTTGTATCCAAGTTATTAACATAGTTTACTGCAGTTTTATTTATACATACTACGTGTACAGTCATTTACATAAGAGTCTATCTTGGAGTCTGGCATTGTTCCATATGAAAATCCTCATGAGTTGGCAAATTCTTGATGGCAGTTATATAGTTCCTTGCAAGTTGTACAAGTTCTTTCGCATTGAGATGAAGGTTATCATAGGAAATATGGTTTAGTCCGATATTGTAGTTTATAATAAAAATCCAGGAACGATGTTGACATAATTCAAAAAGCCGCGCGTTGTACTCAACGATCCAACATGAACGTTCATAGTGATTTTGTAAAGTCAAAGAAGAAATCATAATCTGGAGATCTGGCATCACGTTTTTCAATATTTGTATTTGTATATGGTCCATAAAACCAGCCATTTTTATAGCAATGGAAGATCAAATATTAAAAAGAAACATTGATTTATTCATATTGAATAGATAAGTTACCTATACTAGTATGAATCTTTGATGATTCTAGGTCGTTAAATATAAAAAACGATGTGCGGAAATACTTTAGAGCGCGAGTATATATTTATAATAGCAGGGCTCTGACACCAACATTTCACTGGCACTCAATATTCTGCAGTCGTACTAGCCTTTGTTCAAGGCATTTTATATTGTATACTGTAATGTATATATCACCTCTACAATAGCTTGCAGATACAATGCCTTTGCGCATAAAATCAAATTGTTATAATATCTTTGAAATTTGTCCTGAATTCGACAGAAATTTTCTAGCAGCTGATTGCGGTCAATCATGACATCATTGTTATGATTTAACCGTAAATAGTCCATGCAGAGTAATATTAGGTACATGATGTGAAAGCTCCAATGTAAGTGAATTGCCACTCAGTCAACTCTGTGATGTCCGCCATAAGCATAGTCAGTGGACAAATGATGGAGGAACAATTTTGTGCAGATATAGCTTTTCCTATGTGGTTAAATTGTTTGTGTGTTAATGTTTGTACATTATAGAAATCACACAAGCAATTAGATCATAAAGGAACCCAAATTTTCATCTATATCCTTGGATACTACTGACCAGACCCTGTATATTTAGCTGTACACTGGTTACCGTACGGTGCACATTGCATGTTGGATCAGAATGACCATGTTGTTTATGGTCATGAAATAACAAGTGACTGACAAGAACTGGCCTGGATTTTTAATTGTTCAAGGACAAGCATTAACCCTTTGAACCCTGGCCATTCCACGTGCATGTGTACCGCTGACACGTACGGGCCAACCCGAAAGTTAAAAAACACAATATAACGCCTAAACTTACTTTTATTTTGATTTTTCTTGCTTTACCTTTTCATTTTACACTAGTCTGAAATGTTCCAATAACCAGCATTAATAAAAAAAATACTATTTATGTCGTCCAATATATTCGACATTTACGTTGTAGTCTATGGGCGAAGCCATATTTGTTGAAAATTTGATCAAGTAAATAAGAGCAGAATGGCCGATTAACCATGTGTTCAAAGTTTTATTGGCGTCTTACGATATAAATAAGACCATTGGAAATTTTAACTACCCATGTCTGTTGACACACACATCAAGTTTCTGACACGTGACCTTGAAGCCGGTAAAGCGGCTCGTCGGGTATACGGTACATGTACAGGTGAGCCGGTATACCGGCTCGTCGGGTTCAAAGGGTTAATACTGGATATATTATATCTTTTTTGGAATTATCTCTTTTTGATCGGAGTTTCCGACTCGTGATAGTGATATTTTCCCGAGCTGTGGGCATGAAAAGGTTAGTAAGCCAGAAGTCGTCTATTTCCCCCATGTTTGCTTTTGAATTGATCTGCATTCTCACAATCTGACAACCGTCATTAAATTTTCGGATCATCTAAAAATGTTGAAAAAGTTGATCCGAGGTCTCAGATCTTAAAAATGTTCTAAAGCTTGACCTCAGGTTATCCAAGGTCATGCACACTCAATGTCAAGGTGCACATAGCCTCCTCTCGCTAGTAATCTATATTACTACACCTCTTGAATATTTATAAGTTAATACAGTCTTTTTATTGGTCTAATAATGGAGACGCGCACAAAGTATTTTGGGCTACTTTCCCGCGTGTGCGTTTTACCCCGTAGTAAAAACTTCTGCATGGTACTACCGTATGGCTCACGGCAAAGTATTGAATTTGTTGATTTTTGATTTATTTTCCAGTTATATTTTGACCTTTTTTGAGGTGTAGTAAAACAAATACAACATGGTTTATTTCAGAGAAGTATTGCAAAATACTGTCCCTCGGTGTTGGAGTGATTGAGACTTCCGCCCTCGGCTGCACCTCGGGAGGAAATCTCAATCATCCAACATCTCGGGGACAGTATTTTGTGATATTTTCCCTCAAACCATGTTGTATTTGTATAATGCACTTGCTACCTTTTTACTTTATAAAACACAAGTTAATAGTCTTACCCTCTTATCTTTCCTCTTCATTTCATCCAAGTACTGCATTTTGAGAGTGACTCTGGGATCCATGCGTGGTGGGAACGGCAGACCAGTAATTACAACAGCGCGACCATTTATGTCGGCAAAGTCAAGGCCTTCAGATACCTGCAAAATACACAAATAATATATATTTTCATGACAAAAATAATTTTTACTACACTTTTCTCTATAAAATATCTTTTTACAGGGATATACACGACACAGTGTCCACGTGACCGCCATGTTGATGTATATGAATTCTACTGACCAGATCATACACGATTGTTTCTAGAGCAATGAAGTAAATGCCAAACACAAAATATTGTATATTTTTATTTCTAACTTTTGTAAAATCATTGTAATATTTTTGTCTGGATGTTGTTTTCACCATTGTGCCCTGGGCATTGTGCACGAACCGCCCGATGAAACCTGGTTTCTATCACATGCATTCAGACATGATCACAATCTCTCAGATTTGGATTGCAAGGTGGGTGATAGCCATGATATATGGGGGGTATATATCCAGTTTTTATAGGTTTTAAAACAACATTTTAAAGAAAGCAAGTGATTTTCTTTCATAAAACTTAGATTCTTAAAAAAAAACGCGACCCTGATTTTTCTATTTTTTTAATCATCAAGAAAGGGCAATCAATTTTTTTTTTTGGCCTTACTGATTGGAAACGTTGGAAACAGCGTTCGTTGCATACCTCCCTGTGTCCCATTCTTGTCACTTATCGATACACAATGGCTAGGGTTCAGAAATCATGTTTGTGTCTAGAATTTATTTAAAACTATAATAGGATCATTTTGTCCTTTTCTGGAGATTAACACTAGTCTAAAAATAATCCACAAGCTTACCTTTCCTCTGCAGACTGCAAAGAATGAGGCTCCATTTAAAGTTGGATCTCTTACTTTCTCATAGAAACCTTCCATCGCCTACAAATATAAAAGAAGTTATTTATCTATAAATGAAACAAAACCCGGTATTCACAATATCTAATTACATTTTCAATCATATAGTTTAATTCCCTCACCAGTGTATGTTAATCAATAGCATAAAAACACATGTAACCTTTATTCACAAAATGCAGACAAATTCAAATCTTAAATTAATTAATGATAGAAATCCTGAAAAGTTAAGCTTTAAAATGACATATCACCTATTGCGTTTGAGCATCAATGTTCTGGACATGAGAAATCACATTTACTTAATTACATTTAGTCGTATAGTACAGGGTGTCCAAAAATTAACTCCCCATTTTTAAATGCTTATAACTCTAAAACCAGGATTCGCATGGCAACTATAGACATATGTATTGATAGAGGAAACTTGTAGAATTCTTTTGATACCAAACATTATGCAATCAGTAAACTTCTAAGATAGCAAGAAGGTCTGAAAGTTCAAAGTGGTTGAGCCAATATACCATACAGTGTTAATAGTCTTCTGCAACTTCACTGTGACGACATGAGGCCTCATACAGCTAAACGGTTGAGAATGGCTTTTTTGATTAACTTTTTCATGAACAATCATATTGCTCAAGACAAAGAAACATTGGCCCTTTCACTCCCATGATTTAAGTCCGCTTGATTATTTTTTGGGGTTATATGAAGGACAGTACATCCCAACACCATGGACTATTCCTGACCTGAAACAGAACATCATCAGTAAAAACAGGAAGATCAAGAAGAACGCATGCACAAAAGTCCAGAACTTTGTCGTTAGAGTAAAAGATTTTTTTTAAATCTGCAAGGAGGCCATCTAGAACATATTCTGAAATACTAGGCAGCTTAATCTGGGTAAGAAGGAGGTAATTTGATATGTCTCTGTGAGTGTAACTTTGAATGTGTAATAAGGAGTACTGCTGTTGTGTACCATTTAAAGATGAGCATAATGCGAGAGTTACGCTTTGACAAATTAAAAACATTTTAATGAGCATTATGTAATTATTAAGACAAAACCACAATCAATATCTTTGAATTAACATTGTAAAAGCTGTTTCGCTGAATTAGTCATTAAAATGATCATGAATGATTCTCCTGTCTTCAAAGATTGCTCCCTCCTCTACATGTGACGCGCACATATGTTTTTATTCTCAGTATAAAGTAGGCTTTTTACGTTTGACGTAATTTACGTTGAAAATGATTTTTAAAAGTGGCAATTATATCATGTTTGGTACCAAACTAACCCTAACTCCACCAGAACTCACTAAAGCTCACTGTCAAAAAAACGAAATCGCTGCCCGGGCAGCAGCCCCGTGGTGGCCTGCTAGTGGTGTGCCTCGCTTCGCTTGGGAAGTCAGAGGTCATGGGTTCGAATTCCGGTCAAAACATGCTTTTTTCTACTGTGACGGAGCACCTCTCAATTCAGGGTTAGGGTTAATCATGCTTATTGAGATGTGCACTAACCCTAACCCCACCAGAACTCACTAAAGCTCACTGTCAAAAATCACCAAAATGCGCCTAAGTCCAAATACGTCATAGACACGGGTTGCATATGGGGACGAAATCGCTGCCCGGGCAGCAGCCACGTGGTGGCCTGCTAGTGGTGTGCCTCGCTTGGGAAGTCAGAGGTCATGGGTTCGAATTCCGGTCAAAACATGCTTTTTTCTACTGTGACGTAGTTGGACTTAGGCTAGAAAACGGAGCACCTCTCAATTCAGGGTTAGGGTTAATTCTGCAAGTTTCCTCTATCAATACATATGTCTATAGTTGCCATTCGAATCCTGGTTTTAAAGTTATAAGTATTTAAAAATGGGGAGTTTATTTTTGGACACCCTGTAGCTTTGTGTGAGGTTTTGCAGCAAAAGATGACATACATGACCATAGGTCTATAGGAGATTCGATCATAGAACCTTCTTTACAGTAAGCCTATGATTCCTTCCAAACATCGATGAATGGCTGTATCAATTAAACACCTGGATCGAGATTAGCAAACAAGAAATAAACATTGTCCACAAGGTCACTATATATGCCCCATAACCCTGAAGCTCCCAAAGGTTACAAAAAGCTACAAGAGCAAATCACCAAAATTGCCTAAGTCCGAATACGTCACAGACCGGGGTCCCATATGGGCACGAAATCGCTGCCTAGGTGGCTTGGTATAGGTGGACACGGGATTGGGAAGCGAGAGGTCCCTGGTTCGAGCCCCGGTGGAAACCACCAATTTTTGACACCCTTATTTCCGAGGAGATAGGCTGAGAACAAAAAATGGTAGGTAGGAGGTTAGGGTTAATTAATAAATATCCAAGTCTCATACATCCATCGCAACAAGAACTAATAGTCTTCTCTGCCCAGTGATCTACATGCCGTTTCTTGTGGCTGGGTGTTGTTGGACAGTGGGTGGATGTAGAACAAGGCTCTGAAACCACAGCTACATTCCAGTTAAAGAACAGTGGACCTAACTTAGAATGTAAGAGCTAATGGGAACTATTTAGGGGTCCATTCGCCAGTCCTAGTCCGGTAGTTCGCTAGCTAGTCCGAAGGCGTGATAGTCCGAACATGTTATTAAATGGAGAAAACATAACCTTGAAAAAGGCTCGCTAGTTTTTAAAAAAAAAAACAGCTCGTTAGTCCAAACATGGAAATAGGTTCATCAGTCCAAATTTTAAAAACAGCTCACCAGTCCGAATTTAAATAAAAGTTCGCTAGTCCGAATTTTGAAAACAGCTCGCTAGTCCGATTTTAAAAACAGCTCGCTAGTCCAATTTTGAAAAACTGTAATAGAAATATGCACACATTTTTTGAACTTGCTAGCCTATTTTAAAATTCGGACTAGCGAGCCGTTTTTAAAATTCGAACTAGTGAGCTGTTTTTTGATATTTGGACTAGCGAGCCTTAATTATAAACCTAAATTACAATTCGGACTAGCGAGCTGTTGGACTAGCAAGCCACTGCCTTGAGGAGGGTGCAAAAACAAATCAGAAAACAAATTAGACATCACTCACCTCTATGAAGTCAGCTTTTCCTTTTGGTTCAACAAACATCTCTTTATACTGTCTTATCCGGCTTGATATCCCCTCTGCCTGTAGAATGCATAAATAGAGAAGTAAAGAAAACTGTGACGGGTGTATGTGTAGGGAGGAACAACATTGAAAGGTGGTAAAGGAATATATATATGATCCTTAAGACCCCTAATTCCCACCTTTCCACAGTGTCCCATAATTTTATGCAAAGTTTTTAGGCCTTTAGTTCATTTTTTCAAAAGTTAAGTTCCAAAGTCTCTTTATTACAAGCAAATTCTACAAATCTGAGATTCAGGAGTTCTCACAATAGCTCTCAATGGTCTCAGGTTCTCTATACCCCTTTTTAGTGCCATTTTTCAGTTCCTAAACCTGTGTGTAACCTCTGTATATCAATAATCCGCCTCTCCCCTACAGCCTTCTTGATGATCTGACACCATAGCAACATAATATAACCTTTTCAACAACTCACTGTATCTCCTTATACAGAAGGATACCGTTGTTGATTTGCGATGAATCCACAGTTGATATTCAAATTAGTGCGTCACGCATTTAGTGAAGTGCATTTACGCAGTACGCACAAGTCGGCACACTACTCATCGCATGTCGGGCACATAATAGTACGTGCAAAAACCCTTGGGAAAAATTGAAAACGTCAAGCAGCAAACAGTAGTACTTTGCTTCAGATTATGCTAAATATTTTGATGAGTAGGCTTATCTGTTATATTGAAAACATTTAGAATTTGATTCATGCATTTTCAGCAAGATTTTTGTTGTTGAAAGGTATTCAAACACGTCACAGAGTTGTTCATTGCGAACCAACAACTCTGCATCTGATGTGTCGGCGCAGTTTTATCACGCTCGGGTGGCTAAAAATACGCAAACGCATCGTTGTTGATACGCGATGAACAACTCTACTGCGTGTTTAAAGTATATAATGTATATAAAAGTCTATCTTTTGTGAGGTGAATATAGTTGACATTACATACCTGCCAAATCTCAAGACAATGGTTCATGACTGGATATGATGGGAAAAACACCAACAGACCATTTGGGACGATGCGTGCAAAATTGACTGCAATAAAAGATAAATAAACAATTTTTAATTAAAACAGTTCCTATACTCTATAAACCTTGAAGTATGCAATGAGCAATCAGACTCTGTTACGAGATCCATAGTATATACCTTGTATTCTATAACATAATGAATTTGTGATTTTGTATTATATAAGAGCATACCTGTCAAGTCTCCCGATTTTGTTGTGTTTCTCCTGATTTTTGGTGGTGCTCCCGCCCTCCCAATCGGCTTTATATTCTAAGTCAAATCTCCCGATTTTCAAAACAATATACCGCGGTCTCCCGCAATCATGAAAACATTCGCTATAGTTGGCATTTTGTACAGTTGTATTACACACCAAGAGCGCGGAAAGTAAGATATATATACCGTGGATGCGCTTGAAAAAATCCTGGCAACAGGCCTGATCTCATGCGAAATCTCCCGATTCAGAATTTTGAAATGTTGACAGGTATGTAAGAGACTAGTAATGATCTATTAGGATTGACTAAGACCAAATCACTGTGTATTCATATTTTTGTACATCAATAATTCATGATTTTGGTATTATTTTTGGCTAATTTTGTTGCTACTGCATGGACAAACCTTAAACACAACTTTGCATGAATATTCAATAAGATTGGGTACGTTGCTATGCTTTGAAAAAAACAGACTAATTTACTTCCATGCATGGTTATATTGGTTTATGTGTGTTAATTGGTTGCTTGTTGCATACTTCAAGGTATATAGAGTATATAAGTGGAAATTCTGCCTATACCTCATCTCAAGGATCAGTTTCATTTCAAATCAGGCCTTGTACGCCATTCCTAATGCAGGCATGCAACTGCGTGAGCATAAACAATTGAAATCAACAAATCATGCACACAAATTTAAGTGTAAATTAGTGCTTCAGTATGCAGAAGAGTTTAACAACAGCTTCAGCAAGAAAAACTGAGCAAAAAGTGGAAAACAACCTTGAGAAAAATTATACTAGTCTTGCAGTCATTGCCTGGTGCAGAAACAAAAGTGAGTTCCGTTATTTTGATATCATAATGCATAATTAGAAGGTTCAGGGAAGCAATTTCCAATAGAACCATTTTTTGCCTCCATTGAACAAAAGATTCCAAAGTTTCATGATTTAGGCATCTATACAACTCAGATCCCACTGTAAGGGTTCAACATTGTCACAAAATTTCATGAAAAATGGCATCTTTCTGAACAATAATTGAAGAGGAAGCAGCTACTGATATATTGTGTTACCAAGTAACAATACATAATCTTTGTAGGATCTGGTCTGGTGCAACAGTCTTGTCGGGTCCTTGTGTTAAATTATACCAATGGTATGTATAGCATCCTGCAAACCCTAGTATCTTATGTGAAAGACGTACCTATTGTATTACCAAGGGATAATATATAATCTTTGTTGAATCTGGTCTGGTGCAACTGTCTTGTCAGGTCCTTGTGTTTTATACCAATGGTATGTATAGCATCCTATAAACCCTAGTATCTTATGTGAAAGACATACCTATTGTATTACCAAGTGATAATATATAATCTTTGTTGAATCTGGTCTGGTAGGACGAGTTGAGTACCGTCTTATCCGGTCCTCTTGTTATTATACCAACTTGCATCTGATGCTTTTCTATCACATGAGGGTTCTCTAATTGGATGGGGAAATCTCTGAAAAGCATAATAATAATTTCCCATTTTTTAATAAACTACACTTAGTTTCATACACACAACTGGGCATTTCTAATGCGCCATTTCATGTAGATCACACACATGAAACCACACAAATCAGAAAACAGGGCATTATAAAACAATATTATAAACTACAAAATTGGAGCAAGCATGAGAAAAACTATTGAGGATAATTAAAGATATGATTCAAGTGATTTCTTAGAAGTACAAAGCGAGTTGGATTAGTAAATGGCAATGGGTATTTGATTCCATAAGCCTGGTGCAGCATACTCAGTTCATGAGATGAGACATCACTGTTCTTTCCCCTTTTGGATGGAGATTCTTGACAAAATTCTTTCCTTGAGCAGAATTTGAGCTCGAGACATGATCAGTAACAAATGCGGTCATGCGTAAAATGTGTCTTGTATAGGGAACAAACACAAATAAAAAATAAAAAATATCCATTGTTAAGCTCAATTCATACTCGGCCTCCAAACAAAATTTTTCCTACCAAACATTTGGTCGTGACGTCAAAATGACGATTGACTCCAAACAAAACAACTTGAACACCGAGTTGAGACCAAATAAAATGTCGTGCAAGAATGCACATGTTATTGAATTGCCATATACATTGGACCAAATGTTTTCTATCCGTTCATACTTTAAATGCGATGGCAAATATTTGGTGACGTCACGACCAAATGTTTGGTAGGAAAAATGTTGTTTGGAGGCCGAGTATGAATTGAGCTTCATAGTACTTTCAAGAAACTGTTGAAAGCCTATTAGTTTCAAGAATCAATAACTTTTGCGCCTGTAGCGCCTCTAAACATTTTCCTTGATTTTGTGCGCTTTATAAATTTCAATTTGTATTGTATTGTATTGTAACATACGTTGACTTTTTGCATGATGCAGCTAGAGCTATATTAAGACTCTCACATCAGAATTGGGAGCTTATACATGATGCACAGGTTCTCAATTGTATTCATTATGGGCCATTTAGGGTCAATACCAGCTAAAAATACATCTTGAAGGGCCAAATGAAGACTTCTTTTATAAGCTTTTTCTATATGCTTCTGTATTCCAGAAGTGATTAAATAACCAAAATAACCAAGGGTTGGGAAGCTGGGTTTGGCCCAGGGATGCCATTTAAGAAGGCCTGATCTAATGCTACTATATCAGCCATAAGGCTCTGTGCATGTTCATAAAAATTTAAAAATCATTTGTTTTCAACAAAATGATGTTTATCATCTCTTTCACACATCTGCTTAGTCACTCAACGTCAACTATTTCCTTTATAAGTCGCCACCAAGGGGGCCTCTTTCACCGCACTACTAATAAGCCTATATAATTAATGATATGTTGAATCGTGTAAGAGATGATCTTTTGATTTGATTTAGATTTATCGCATTTAATTAAGCATTAATAGGTTAACATTTCTGTGTATTGATGTTAACAAACAGCAATAGATTCGTTATAATTTAGTTTTGATGGAAAGATATTTTAATTCCCTTCAAAATGAGTGGTCAACCATATGAAATGGTGAAGAAATGGTAAAGTTGTGGGTGCAAAACGGGTCCTGAAATATCCCCACATTTGGCCAAACATTGTGACCCTGGCATTGCCATTAGCAGTGTACAGTTCTGTGTTAAGATCAATTTTTCACCACGAAGGAGTATTTTACAAAAAAACGCTTCCATTTCATGAAATTTGGCTGTTACTATCAGATATGTCATGTATCAAGAATTTGAGACCCATATTTTTTACTCAAAACATTTAGGGATTAAAAATAAACTTTCTCTAATTGGAGATTAGCCCGCCACCACATAAGCTTATTCAGTTGACAGAGAAGTTGAAAGGTACTTGTAAGTTTCTGTCTGTCATGCTTTCAATTTTGACAAACCATTACTTACATCCTTAACTCAGATTTGAATGAAGCCAATGGTGCTAATGTACCACTTGTTAATATGATTGACCTCACTCCCTGAGATACCAATTCCTGCATGCTGAACCCTGGACTGAAGCACCAGTAACTCAACACAAAACCTGCACAAGAAAGACAAATATAACATGATGTATCACTATAAAGAGTTAAGACACTTTCATTTTTCCCACACACATTTCAGTTGTACACTGTACGGCATGTTGCAAGTATTGAATTGCAAAGAATGTTATGTGTCTTTAGACTAGGCCTGGGACTAAAACCCGGGTACCTGCCTGTCATGAGCTTACCCGGGTACAAAATCTGCCGACAGACTACCCGAACTGGAGAATAAAATAAAATGTGTTCAACAATTTATGATAAAATCATCATCTGATCGAAGTAAAAATGGTAAATCAAGACTACAATCGGCGGAAAATCAAAATTTTAGTGTAATCGAGACATCATATGGTCGTAAGAGACACGTCAAACTTCCAGTTCTAACATTGTTAATGCTCAATTATCAATATGGTCGGGTACCCGGGTAGCAAATTACCCGAAAATTTCCAGGCCTACTTTAGATGTAGGGAAATAAAATGTAATTTGACCAATGCATTAACACCATTCAAACAAGGGGCAGCTTCAAAAATCCAACCAACAGTTGCCTGCCAGTTCTAGACAGTTCTGGCCATGCAGTTCAACCAGAATAAACAATAGCCAATCGTTAAAAATGGTCAGAACTGGCAGACAACCACCGGTTGAGTTATGAAACAGACCTTTGGTCCGTATGCACAAAAGAGGTTTAAGAGTTAGACCAGGTTTAAAGTTAGACCAGGTCTAAGTGAAATTTTGTTTTGCAACTAAATGTGTTTTTTTTCACCCAATATTGTCATATTTTGTGTTGTTTGTTAGATTTTTGGTTGGATCTTCATTATTTTACAGCTTTTGCAGTTCAAAAATGCTGCAAAAGGTCTTTTTATGGCAGTAGTAATTTTGACTTAGACCGGGTCTAACTTTAAACCCGGTCTAACTCTTAAACCTCTTTTGTGCATACGGCCAACAGAAGCTACTTTATGGCAAGCAAAATTGTTCAATAATTTGAATTTGGATGATAATCTGGGTTTCTTGGTGTTAAAAACTTAGTTTAGGTTAGACATCAAAAGACATTTGCTCACCCGAGAGACATTCGCTCGCGGTATTCACTCTGACTTATTCGCTCAAATTAAGTGTAAATGATGCACTTGGATATTGGTAAATCAATGTAAACACTTATTTAATTAATACT